>JAQGAW010001786.1:0-17483 GCA_034698025.1 Phthiracarus crinitus
CTATTGCATATAAAATGCGAAAATGAATGCTTAATTGTTCGAGAAATATATAATTATCTAAACTTTAATTCTTAAAAATAGTGATACTGAAATTTAGTCAATTACCGTTACCGTACTGTTACCGAACCCAAAATTAACGTTACCGTTTCATTACCGCAAAAATTTTACTTTTTCTATTCATTACCGTACCGTTACCGGAGCTACTATCCAAATTCACTGTCGTACCGCGGTAATGAACAAAAATTTTCAATCACTATTGTGCAACTCGATGAAAATTCAGAGGACTGCTGTTTGATTTTGAGCCACATTTAAACCTAATTTTAGAACAAGCTGTCTTTGGTATCATTGTAATGAAGCACTTGGTAAATCTTAACAATTAGATAATCTTTTTCAAGCGCTTTTTGCAATTAAATTGTAATACATGTGTTTGTATGGCAGCGCTCTTCATCATTATGATAACATTGGTATTATAAGTTTGAAGCACAAGTGTAATACAATTGAAAAACAAATTTGTTCTTAAGGTTGAAAGGAAGAATCGGTAAGTACAAACAACGGGGTGGTAAAACTTTGCACTTAACAAAGCAAAAGTATGAATTCAGTGAATAGTCAAAATTCACAATAATCAATTATGGATATTTGATTGGATATATTTTACTGCTCAAGACGTATGGATACAAACTACAAAAGTAAACGTATTTAATTTGCTCGTCACTTTTGCTGTGATAATAAAATTTCAAGTTGTTTGAACGTCCGCCGAAAAAACAATCTTGAATTTTTGAGCCTTGGTTTTTCTCTAAAAAATTTGTACTGCATAAAACTTTTATGTATATAACGGTGCATTGCTTTATTCACTTTTCTAGTTTTCTGATAAGCGCATTGCCAAATATATATGATATTATAATTTAGTTTTTTATAAATCTCGAACTTTTTCATTGTCTTTGCGTAAACATCGCTATAACTTAGCTTATCGTTAACTAAAGAGGCATCGCGATTTCCTATTTTACACAAAAATACGTGATAATTGCACCCAACAAACTCGTATAGAGTATTGCTTTCTTTGTTGTAATCATCTGCGTATATATTTGGAAAGTTGAATTCTCTTTCAATTTTGAAGTTTTCAAAGTATTGTAACCAGTCAAGCCAATAAAGGCCGCTAATTGAGTTTGGTTTATCAACGCCAGTATTGTTACAGTCAAATTTTGTGACTCCCAGTATTTCGTCAGCTAAATATTTTGTACGAAACACTTCAAGCCCAAAAGAATCGAGAGTAAAACATCTGGTTATCGGATCGATATTTGTAATTATTTTGAATTGACTTCGGAATGTTTTAATAAATTGATCTAAAATATCGACATCTTTCCGATAGTATTAAATTAGCTCATTTAAAAATTGATAAAGTTTGTCGGGTAGCTTAATTTTTCATCGTGGCACTTTCTTAGTTTTCCAGGGGCTTTGAATTTTTTCGCCTCAGTCTTATAATACTTAGTCTGGAATTTACCCATTGTAATCCAATTTCTCAACAGAATTGAACAAATGCGGGAACTCTCCTTTTCTATTATTAACGTTGACAATGGTTGCTGAAAAAAGCTTAAAGAGTAGAATAATCGTGCATTGCCGACTTTAATGCGCAAAATTTTTCTGCCAGTCATTACAACGCTAGCTTTATCAAGAAGCAAGGACCATAATTCTCTGAGTATAATTCCACTAACGTTCCACTCACTGACGTTTCACTATTTTTAAACTAAAATAATCTAAACTCAGTTCGAATCGGAAAATATTTTTATGTTGAGTGTTAAAACATTAGAATCTTTGAAAATTTCAATAAATATTAATTTAATAATTTTCTTTTTAAATATCAGTGAAATTATAATTTATAAATTATTTGGTAATATACTTTGATAATAAAAATATTTTTGAAAATCTGGCAAAAATTGACTAACGTTCCTCTAACGGTCAAAAGTAATTTTTTCACTCCAATAACGTTCCTCTAACGGTGGAATTTTCAAATTCCACTAACGTTCCACTTTAGTTATTGGAGAAAAATTTCAATCACTACTTTAGAGGCTTCTTAGCATTAATAGTGAAAATCAATTAAAATCAAATAATCTTTGTTGCGAAATTTAACTAATCAGTAATAACTAAGGCCTTGTAAGTCGATAATTATATAATTGTAAAAATCGTAAAAAACACAATAAAAGCTAAAATATAGTTATAATATAACTTAATTAACTCAAAAAATGCTATTTTAATTAAACTTTTCTAACTAATTTATTTATTTCAAACTATTTTTTTTATTTCTACCGATTTAAATATTTTAATAATGTTGGCTAAATTATCCGAAATATGATGAGTTTTTAAAGGTGTAAATATTTATCGATCAATTCTGACAAAAAGTTTGAAAACATTTTGATTAATGTATTAGTGCTTGAAATGAATAGATATTATTAATTAAATTCGAAGAAGTTGAAACTTACCACACATTTTTTAAAAATTTGTACACTTTTTTAGTAAAGTTTTTAAACTATTTTTAATACTATTTGGTCATTTATTTCTAACGATTCGTAAACTATTTTGCACCATCTTTTTTTAACTATTTTCAAGCCTTTAGTAACGACGCTACACTTCCCTACTTTTTTTTATTGACAATATTACAAATTGCAAGCTCATATATATCAGATGGAAATTACAGGATAGGGTATGCGGGGTACAAGAACAGAGAATAAGGGAGATGGAAGGAATGTGGTCTTTATTTGTTTTAATTATGATTATTTGTCTATTAGTATTGTCTATTGTTTATATGTTATTAGTAAAATTATTTTTAAGAAAAATTTCAAACTAAATATTTAAATATAAAAAACAAACATTCATTAGGCGCTCAATTTGAGTAATATATTTAATTAATCCAATATTATAACTAAAGTCCTATTTTAAAAAGTTATATTTTCTCAGCTATAATATACTATTATTTTTTAAAATAATTTGTTAAATTTGTTTATTATTAAAGATTTCTAGCATTATAAAATTTGGTAATACCCTTTCTTGGTTTAAAATAAAAAATTATTAAAGAGAATTTCTAGTGTTTTAAATTATAATTTTATACATTTACGTGTTTTCATGGGTAAATCATAGTATAAATTTAGTATTATTTTCGTTAAAAAAACAATTGGAAAATATAAACTATTTAAAAAGATAGGCACAAAATTTCTACATTTAAATCCATGTTTTTGTATCAAAATAAGTTTTGTCAATACTTTAAAATTTTAATACCTCCTCAAGTTTTCACCAATTGATATTTAGCATGTATTTAATTTTGAAAAAAAAATATTTTTCATAAAAATATTTACAATGTGCATCTCTAATTAAATGACTATATTTAGTATTATACGTTGTCGGTCACACACCGAATTTGACCGAATATGATCGCCGAAAATAAAAAATGGTTTTCGGTCAAATGCATAAATTTACCGATTTTGACCGAAAATATCACTAAAGTGTTTTTGAATAAACTTATTTTTTATTCTTTTATGAAATTTTAAATGCAAATAAATTTTGAATTCTATTGGCATATATGTTGATATATGTTGTAATTCAAATGAAAATAAATATTATAAATGATTTGAAGCAAGAATACAATTCAACGACCGAATATGACCTCCGAAAATAAGAAAATCTATTTCGGTCAAATGCAACAATTAACCGAATATAACCGAATTTTATTTATTTGAGAAAAATTTCGGTTTTGACCGAATATGACCGCCGATTTAATAATTTTTATATGACCGACAACGTATAACACTAACTATATTTATTTAAATAGATCTTATTTAAAAAAGTTATTTAATTCGTAGAATTCGAATAATCTTTTCTAAGAAATACCGAAAGACTAGTCAAAGTTTATCCGTATAATAGTAACCATAGTGGACACTGAATTACAATAAAGAGATTTATATCGAATATTATGTTTATTTTTAACTGCAAAGATTAATCACATTTAAATTAAACTGATGTGAATTTTAAAGCCTATATTGTGCGATAGATTAGCATTCATCATTAATGGCTAAAATTACAAAGTAAACTAAAAGTTTTAGTTATATGAACAATAATAGATTATATTTCAAATGTTAGACACACATGCCTTTAGTAACAATAATCATAATAAATATTTTTAACGTTACCTAATAAATGGAATAAAATAGTTCCGTAACTTTTAAGTTAACTGTTAATTAATTGTAGTGTTTTAAACTTAATTAATATATATAAATATTGTAGTCATTTAATACAAGAGAAGAAATAAACTATATTTTAATAGGAAATTCCAAAATGAAAAATTTAAATTGTTTTATGATAATATATTTTAGTTCTTTAGCCAACGCTGAAACCATACTTAATGATAAAGAATACGCAAATGAGGTATGTTTTAAAACACTAGTGTAATCAAATAGTAACAGATCAACCACTTTACACAATTGGTCATAGTTTTTATGTATGAATAAATGGTGGAAATTATCACAACTTAACGATAATTTAGTGTCAACGCAATTATCAACCAAAGAAGTGGTCATTTTTGTGAACAACGCTTATTTATTACTTAACCCTTCGCTTCAGATTACGAAAACATCAAAAATCACGGTTGACTTTAGTAATGGAAATAACAAAATATCATCGAGTTTTTTACCAATTAAATTGTCTTTTACTATCAATGATAAGTCTTATATAATAAGCAAGTCTGGTATTATACTCGTTATTATTAGTGAATTTGCTTGAATTCCATTAAAATCTCTAAAACATCACTCTTTTCAGATCAAAGCCACAAATGCTATCAAATATTATTAAACGAAATGAAATTTGAAGAAGTAATTTGTGAAATCGATAATTGGATTATTTCGAAACCTTTACATAATTATCACCAAAATTTAGTTTCATTTGAAATTAATAAAACAAAAAACATTACAACCATTTGTTTTTTAGGCCATCAATTTGTATCAATATATAACTTTGAAAATAATAACGAAAACCCTTTGGATAGTGAACCGACAAAAAGTATTCATGAAATTAATAAGAATGCCATTGAATTGGTTGTGCAGATATTCCTTAAAAAAGAAAATATTCGATCAGCAATTTCTTACAACCAAACAACTCTGTTATTTGGCAACAAAAATGATAAGGAATTTATTAATTTCACAAAACATTCTAACAATACTTATACAGTTAGGCGTTTCGTTTTACACAAACTTAACTTAAGATATTCTCAATTATTATTCGTACAAATACTGTAAATTTATTTTATACTTATCTATAGATAACGCGAAATAAGCTGAAGAGATATACGCGAAACGTGTGTTTCATTAAAAAGCCGTCGATTACTCCCGCATTAATTATTTTCGAAGTGGTTTTTATTGTCCCAGTTTTTCTTTTATTAATCTATTACTTTATTATTAAAACTTTTTGTATGTATGAATTTATTTGAAATCAAATAATTTATTAATTTTGAAATTATATTCTAGTCTGGCATCCAGTGGAACACATCGAATATTGTGACTGTTGTCGATGGTGTTGTGGCTGTGATTTTTGCTGTCGTTCGCCACAATTAGATTAAGTCTAATGTGTTTAGAGATAGTGTTAATACGTTTTACTATTGCTTTACAATAACTGTTATTAAATATTAACTGTTCGGATACTATAGGTGTCATAACCATAAAATTGATTAATTTATTCGCTTATTTAAATGATAATTATTAAAATATGTTCGCTTATTAAATGATTATACAATGAATGATTCGGCACATTCTCATAATTTCATAATATTTATAAATGTTAATTGTCTCTAAAAACTGTTATTATAAGAGTCAACTTAATTTTAATTGATTGATTAATTATAGTGATGCACAAGTTTAAAGTTAAAGAAATGTTTTAACTCTTAATCTTAACTGTAACACTATTTTAACTTTAACCTTAACCGGTTAATAATATGCTTAACTTTATCTTTGACCGGTTAAACAAATTAAAAAATTAAATTATAACAAAATTTTTAAAATCGAATTCATAATGTGTAAAATAACTATACTTAAATTTTAACAAAATTATATACTTAAATTTATTAAATTTATTTTTCTAATTACCCAATTTCTTTAAAAAAAATTCATGAAAACAATATATAAAAAATTAATTTGAGTTAACCAGTTAACTCGATTTTATTAAAAAATTAATCGGTTAAGAAACTCGTTAACTTTAACACATATTAATTATTTAACTTTAACCTTAACTTTAACCAGTTAACTGGTCAAGTCATAAGTTAACTTTAATATGTGAATCACTATTTAATTTTAGTCAAAACAGTTGAGCAATTGTAGTCCCCATAAATTTGGCCAAATTTTCAAAAAATTATCGTTTAAATTCATTGAGATTTTGGAGGGCGTGTGTATTAGGTTTTTTTAACGGAATAGATTCCGAAACATTTTTACATCAAGTAGAGTTCGATGGATGTCGATATAATAACAATATAGTTCGATATAACTCAATAGGGTCGATATAACTAGATATGAGCATTTTAGCGGTTAACTTTTAACCCAAAAAGTTAACTCGGTTAAGTTAAAGGTTAAAAGTTAAAAAATTCGGAGTAAGTTAAGTTAAAAGTTAAAATATTTTTAACCGTTAGGATTAAACTATTAACTAAAAGTTAACCGTTAACTTTTAACTCTTAAAAAAATATTTTAAACTATAAATATATGAATCAGATAAGCTTTTTATGAATATTTTGCAAATAAAATTGCAAAATTTAATAAAAGACAATGTAAAAATACAATAAATGGGTCTTTGTTCAAATTAAATCTTTAAATTTTGGTTAGAGTCAAAATAAAATAAATTAAAAATTAGTAAAATTTATTAATTTAGTGATAAAACAAAGTAAAATTGAAATTAAGGATTATAAAAACCTTTAAAATAGTGAGATTATGTTGAAAGAACCTGTTTTATAACTTTAAATTAATTTTTAAAAATTTAAATTAGTTAACCGGTTAACTCTCGAGTTAACGAAGTTAGAGTTAAAGTTAATAAGTTTCTTAACCGGTTAAGGTTAAAGTTAAAAAAGTTTTCGGAGTTAAGGTTAAAAGTTAAGATTTTTCTTAACTTTTAACCGATGCTCATCACTAATTACGATAACACAGAGCGTTTCATACATAAGTAGCGTTTATTAAAACAAAATATACAGAACTCAAGAACGAACATTTTCTGTTGTGTTACACCTGTTTTGATCGGACACTTGCATTCGATGGATCTTATTTTTTAACAATGATTTTATAGAAAATTAGCTGCAGAGACTTATATCGGGAGGATATTAAACATGCGGTTGCTATTGACTACAATGCATTGCATTATACTGCATAGCTATGCGGTGGCGCAGTGAACTAATGGCTGATAATTGATAATAATTACTGCAAAGTAATCGAAACACTGCAGTGTCTGGCATAATGACAGTAAAGTATACTGATATTGTGTATAAAAAAGTTGTATTAAAATAAAGTTTTAAAACTTAAAATGTGCTCAAACAACAAAACTAAAAGTTTTTCAATAATTTTTAGTATTAATAATATGTATTTATTAATAAAGTGCATAAATATAATGCTTTCATTTATTATTTACCATTTTTAGTAATTTTTAGAAAAATTTAGTTTAGAAATATCTTATAAAAAACTTATCCGCGGTTTAACCCGTGGTTTTTTTCTAAAAATTTTAACCGCCAAAAACCACAAAAAAATTATGAATACTAAAAGTAACCGCACCGCCGGAAGCTTTAGTTATTAGTGTTTATTTATTTTGCA
Source organism: Phthiracarus crinitus (assembly GCA_034698025.1). Taxonomy (NCBI): domain Eukaryota; kingdom Metazoa; phylum Arthropoda; class Arachnida; order Sarcoptiformes; family Phthiracaridae; genus Phthiracarus; species Phthiracarus crinitus. The sequence continues at coordinate 7,818 of JAQGAW010001786.1, forward strand.
TTTTGAGCGCTAATATCATATAACTTATGGTATATCTGTTACTGTATATTATATATAATATTATTATTAAATTAATCGTTTATATAATGTCTAATTACCGACAAATCATACGTTTTCAATGTGATTCCCAATCAAATGATCATCAAATTGATGTCATTCATCACATTCATAGCTATCATCAACAATTAAATTGGTATTGATTACCATTTATTAACAAACACTTATTCTTATTGATTGTTATTTAATGATAGGTTATTGAAAAACGATAATCAATATTACGAGCACTCGAATCATAAATCACAACAATTTAATCGATTGTTCGGTGTTATCGTTGATTGTGAATCACTTAATGTCCAAACAATTTCAATGCTATTCAATTTTGTTAAGTTTGTACTAAAATTAATTATACAATATTAGAGCAATCGATCCGTTATTTTGTATACTTTTAGGAAATATTATCAAAGATTACGAAATGGTTCGCTTAAAAGTGCCGAAACTTATCGATTTGGTTCGAAAACTGTTTGTTTAAAACTTGATTATTCAGAGATGAGATCTCAAATCTGCGCTTTTATGGCAATTTTAAAACGATTTTTATACACGTTTTCCAACTCTAATAACAGTTCAAACGCCGTTATTGTTTCTATTTTCAAAGAACTTAAACTTTTACTCGTATTCATCGGACGTTTATCGAACTTAAGACCAGAAATATTGAATTTAGCCGTAAAGAGTGATATGGATTCAGCAATTTATAACTATTATCACTGCTATCTTGATATTTGGTTTTCTGCTATTGAACTGTCATTTATCGTTTGCCACATTAATCGTTTCAATTTGTCTCATTATATTTTAGTGAACGACGAAATATTTGCAGATATTTGTTCGCAAACAATCAAATTAGTGTTATATGATTTACTGATTTTATCTTCAGTTCGTTTTAACCAAATCAATATGTTTTATGATTACATATCATTATCTTCATTCGCGTGTTCTTGCGTTAAACAAATGTTTATTATGATTAAATTGATTTATTCTTATATTAATGATCGATGCGTTGGAATATCATATTTTGAACAGATTCTCGCGCTCTTAAATCTATTGAATGAACCAAAAACTTATTCGTCTATTTTCATCAAAGAATTTCCTACAATTCATTTAAATAATCATATAATCAAAAGATTGTCGTTTCATAATATTTGGTTTATTAGCAATATTTCTTCAATTTTTAGGTACGATATTAACGGTGAATATAGCGAACATTTAAAGGTCGGACCAATGCATTCTTCTTTTATAAAACTGATAACACAAGTATTGAAAACAAACGAATCAAACATCAATGATCCAGAAATGTGCAGTTTATTAATGCTTATAATAAATTCGTGCGACAATTGGGAACCGAATAGTGATATACTTTTGCCATTTACTGAATTCTTTCTGAAGAAACTAAATAATAATTTTTTAAGTAAAGTAAACATTCCAATCAAACCAAACTCAAGCGCGCAATGGAAACAAATAGTTCTTGAAATTGCATCGAATAATACTTCATATTTAAAAAATAATAGCTTTAATCTATATTTATCGTTAACGAACAAACAATTGACAAAAATTGTTAAATTCTGTGACAATAAGAATAAAGTATTGCAATGGCAAAAATTTAAAGGAAAATTTATTGCTAATCTTCAACCAAAGAAATTGGAGAAAATAAATGAAACTGGAATTTTGAATTTATTTACATTTTACCTCATTCTGCTATATTCGAGCAAAGATTTATGGGACGATATTATGGATAAAATTGTTGATATGGTTAAAGAGCTCACAAAACATGTCAACTTAGAGTGCACTGAATTAATTATTAAATTTTTCTTCACATCGTTGCACTTAAAACCGGTGGACATTCAAGAAACAAAATTCACAAACTTTGTGGCAAATTATTTAAGTCGAATTAATACACTGATGAATCATAATTTAACGAATTTAACCATTTTTTATTTCAATGAACTCAAACTATTGATGAACAACAATACTATTTCAAATATTTCTATCGAAAAGCTATTGTGTGTCGACTTTTCCACATTTTCATCCGCAAATTTAAATAATACTGATTACGAATTTGTGCTCAATTTTATTAATTGCTTAATCGATTACATTCAAGAATCATATAAATGTTTGGGCAACGAGTTTGAAACTAAAATGTCATCGCTAATCAATGCATGTTTTAATAATATTTTACCACTCATTAAAAAGGAAATTGGAGTTTGTAAATATAGCTTTGAACTATTGGCCGATATTGCGTACAAATTCTGTTTGTTTAAGTTAAATGAGTAAGTTTTAATCCACGACTATATGATAAATGTAGACTTATTACAAATTTATTAATCATTTTATTTATTGATTAACAGACGACTAACTATGAATCAACAGAATAGCAAATTTGTAGCAATTTTTTGCGAATTTTTAACGCTTTCAAAGAGTAAACCAAAGTTTACAATATATTATCTTTCTCTGATTCTTGAGAATCCAAATGCAACCGATATTTTAAAGACACAGATTTCTTACGTAAAACCTATTTTACTTTCGATTTGGTGTCGTATTCTTGTCACTCAAGATATTAATCAAAATTTATTGGATTGTGTTTCATTAAATCTGTCGTATATTATCCCGGATTTGCGTGCGGTTTCTGTTAATAACTTAAACTCAATTGATATTTTTATACAGTTTTTAAAGAATTCATTAGAAAATTATAATAAATGTTTGCTTAATGAAAAAAGTAAATTTATTCAAGAATTTAACAATTGTTTAAATGATATGATATCGGTTTCGGACGTCTATATTAAACAAATTAGAAATGAAAAAACGCGTATCGATTCGTCAACTATTACTTTAATAACGAAAACGTATTTATATATGTCAAACATTATTTTATATACTTCTCCATTGTTATACATTCGTGGGAAACCCGATTGTTTATTGCCAAAGATGATCGAGTCATTTGTATTGCCATCGAATGTTAATAATATGGATCAATTGTATTCTATATTACAAAAGTCATTTTCATCATTCTTTGAAGGTCTGTGTAGACTTCCCTATAGTGGAGACGCGTATTTAGAAAGAATAATCCGTAATCTTGTTTCGTCTTATTTAATCATTTTAACAAAAAACCACCGAAGAGTTAATAATCAACAAAATAATTATTTATACGTTAAAAACAGTTTTAAAAAAGAATGCATATTTTTATTATGGAATAAATTTTTATTGGATGTTTCTAAAAATAATTTTTTATCTACAAATTCAAATGTATCGCCAGATTTAATTGAGTTTATATCGGAATTTTGTCGAAATGATTTAAATAACGAACAATCAGCTGAACTATTATCGCACACATTTGATAAATTACTTTGTTGTGAAAATGGATTAAACGAATGTCTCTTTAAGCTCACAAAAACGATAATACAAAAACTAAATATAGTTTTTGATCAAAACTCTAGGTATGAATTAATTTTTATTAATTATAATATTGTTTAAATATTTCATTTGTAGATCACTATTACTGCCAGTAATATCAAATTTCATTGAAAAGAATATATCGCGGCGATCAGTATTGGGAAGGCTTTTCGACATTTTAAATACGATCGCTAATGTTTGCCCACAATTGTTACATGAAATAATAGGTATCATTTCAAAGAATATTGAAATAATGGAAAAAACCAGAAACATTGGAACTGATTTAATTATTAGGTATATTATTATTTAAGATAATTTGAGTTTAATTAAATTCTAATTAATGCGGATTTTTTTTCAGAAAAGCGTTTCAAGAATTTATAACAAAACAATCTTAAAATTTTATGCTTTAATGCGAATAAACTTCAAATGTTATAAAAATTTTGAATAATTTTAATGAGTTTATTAATAATTTAATGAAGATATTAAATATAAATTTGTTATACTGTACTAACTTATATTAAACTGTTAATTTTTATTAATTTTTTTAGCTCACATTCTCGTAGGAGTCGAGCTTTTATTTGACAACGAGTCCGTCCGGTTGTATGTTTGATGCGTTATTTAACTTGGATTTAAATACCGGTATACAGTATAGTAATGTGACTCATTAACGATGACATTATAGTGAAAGCCTGCGCATTAATGTTCGCATATTTCGGCTCTTAAACAATTAGTCTATGTGTTTATTGTTTATCATCGTTATTACGCACGACGCAAAATTAATGAGACTAAGTATGATCGTTAATGAGTCGCATTACTATATAAAATAAATTTTTAGTTTTGATATTTTAAACCGATGAGCTTTACTGTAACAGTATAAATGTTTCGTTGATTTGTGTTTAACTTATATCATTTAATGTATTGATATATTATAAAGTATCGGTGATTTGTGTGATTTTAACGTTATTTAAAAAGAATATCGCGAGTTATTGTGGGATATGGAGTTGAATGTTAGATAAAGTTTGAATCTCGCATACAATTCGTGAATGTTGAGCAGTCTGTTATTCACATAAAAAATGCGAAAGGCTTAACGCTATTAATGTTTGGAGCTTACCGTATATTGAGTATACAGTATACGTAATTTCTTACATAACATCAGATTTATCAAACAGAAAATGATTAACAAATATTTTACCCAAAAAAATCTAAAAAACGTTAAAATTATTTTTAATATTTAAATTAATATTTTCGAAAAACATAATATTCAAAATCAAATTTATTGTTTTAAAACTTAAAAGCAGAACTCAATATAATTAACTGCTAAACTGATAATTATCTTATAATTTATCGAGATATTGGTCTAAATCTGGAAGCGAATCTTTAAGACCTTTTCTTTTTCTTGTGTCCATAATTATAGTCCACGGCCTGGACTTTCCGTCCAACGGATCTCCAGGAAGAATCTGCCAATGATCGAACACGCATTGAGGGAACGCTTGACCGCCAGTATTCGATCGCAAATCGGCGGTAAATCCGAATGATTCGTTGACTGGAAGATAAGCTTTAACCACAAACATTGGAGTTCCAGTCACTTGATTCTCCTCAATAACGTGACCACGTCTTCGATTGAGTACACCATAAATGCCACCAACTGCTGCTTCTGGGCATTGAATTTCTACCAAATATACGGGTTCTAATAAACGTGGAGCTGCTGTAAGCATACACGCGTAGAAACAACGACGAGCTGTGGGTATAATTTGTCCGCCGCCGCGATGTATGGCATCCGCGTGTAGAGTAACATCATGTATGTTGAAACGAACGCCACGCATATTCTCCTCGCAAAGAACGCTCTGTGAACATAACACGAGAAACAAAGCTCAGAAAAATGCTCACATGATTTATATAGAACATAACAACCTCTTTAGTGGCCCATTGAAATCCAGCGACAACGCTATCTTTAATTTCATTGAGGTATTGAACTCCTTTCGTAACGTCGACCAACAAATTAGGACCATTACCTTCAGGTCCAAACGCCCAGATTTTTCTTGCTTCAGTCGCATCCCATTCGTATTTATCAACTAAGAATCTTCCTCTAGCCTTAAAATCGTCTTTTGGGTTAATATCTCCTTTATCAATGTCTTCGGGTAAGCCATCAGGTAATGGTGCGGCTCTCATATACAAACGGTTGTGTTTATTTGGCGATTTCGACAAACACATTATATTCGACTCTTCAGAACAAGTTTCGCGGTAAGAAACAACGGGATCGGATGTTTTAATTGGAATCTGTGCGTGATCTTCTTCCAAATCCTTCAGACAAATCTCAAGATGCAATTCTCCAGCGCCAGCAACAATATGTTCTCCCGATTCTTCAATAATACATTGAACCATAGGATCAGATTTAGCGAGTCGTTTCAATCCTTCAACCAATTTTGGAAGATCCGCTGGATTCTTAGGTTCTACAGCCACGCGCACAACTGGACTCACCGAAAATTTCATTACTTTCATGTTGTGAGCGTCTTTAAACGTAGATATGGTTCCGGTCTTCACTAAAAATTGATCGACACCAACGAGTCCACAAATATTACCGCACGGAACGTCTTCAATGGACTCCACGTAACGACCCATCATTAAAACAGTGCTGTAATTATAATTAACCACATAAGTGCTGATAAAAAGATATCAAATTAAAAAATAATATACCGTTGAATAGCTTTTTCTACAAGATCTTCCCTTTTGCCGGGAGTATAGTTGGGTCCCATAATACGTACTTTTTGACCCGAAGCCACAATTCCAGAGAATACTCGACCAAAAGCATAAAACCTTCCCTTATCAGAGGTGGGAACCATCTTTGAAATATACATCATAAGAGGTCCGTCAGGATTGCATGTTTTAACAGCTGTTCAAAATGAATTAAACTTAATAAAATGGAATATTGAAATATTAAAACAAAAAACAAACCAATAGCAGCCTCATCGTCATGAGGTCCCTCATAAAGAATTTCCATTCGATACTTTTGCGCGGTAACGGGTGATGGCAAATGGATAGCAATCATCTGCAAAAGTGCGTCTCCCGCTGGAAGCCAAGTTCGCATAACTACTTTCAACAAATTTTTTCCGTCCTTCTCTTTGTCTTCGCCCTTCAACACTATGTTCAACTTTTCTAAAAGTTTAGCGGTTTCTTCTTTCTTGAAATTCATGATAGCATCGAATATTTTAAAGATAGGATCCAAAACAAACATACAAAAAGCACGTTTATAGCCATCTTCGTATTTTTTAGACCACTTCCTTGTGGTAGGATTGTAGAAGTTTTCACCCCATAAACGATTCATAAGCTTTTCGACGTCAATTTTAAACTTTTCGGCATAAATTTCGGCGAACTGTTTTAGAGAGAACGCCCATCCGTGTAATCCGGAACCAAATCCAACGCTACCCTTCGATGGATCGACCTTTATATCACCCATAGGACCAGATTCGTCCGCATAAGTGGCTATAATAACGTTGACATTTTCAACAATTCGTTGAAACTTTTGATACAAGTCTTCCTGTTCTAATTGCAACGTCAACATTGCTAAATCCATTTTATTCATAAATACAACTGGTTTAATACGTTCAGCAATTGCTTGACGAAGCACTGTTTCAGTTTGAACGCACACACCTTTTTGATTAAATGATAAATATTAGCAATAAATATGAAATTAGGTAATAGTAAAGCGATGTGAATTGCATACCACTGACACAGTCGACAACAACAAGTGCGCCGTCAGTTACACGCAAAGCAGCCGTTACTTCGGATGAGAAGTCCACGTGACCCGGAGAGTCAATCAAGTTTATTAGAAAACCCTTTAAATCTTTTTCTTTTTGATTCTCTTCTTTAATGAATGGCATATCCGATTCTCTCATTTCGAAATACATAGAAATCGCAGTCGACTTAATAGTGATACACCTTTCCTGTTCGTCTTTTCTGGTATCAGTGAATCGCATTTCTCCAGCTTTCGACGCAGCGATAATACCAGCCTTCGATACTAACGAATCAGTGAGCGTCGACTTTCCGTGATCGACGTGCGCTATCACTGACATATTACGAATGTTTCGCTTCGAGTTCATAAGAACTCGAATTTCATCAACAGTAAAGTTAACCTATTCATCAAAAATAAATATATTTTTAAGAATTTTAATATTTGCCGCTCACATTAAATGCTTATAAACTCCGTTTAGTAATTAATTAATTAATTGTTAAGAAACAGACATCCAAATTATGTTCAGTTTGTAAATGTTAATAATATGATGGGTTAACCAAATTAAAGGAGGGAACAGTGGGTTAACAGGGGATCAGTGAAGATAATTACATGCATATTTGAGTAAAACTATTATTGATAGGCTTGTTTCGTAAACTTAAAAAATTGCTTTCAATATAAAACCTTTATTAAAATTATCTCCACTTATATTCTCATAATAAGCGTAATTTATTTATATTTAGTACAATAACATAGCAAAATTAATCGCCAATTTATGTTGAAATTCTTTATAAATTTTTCGTTATCTTTTTTCCCATTTACTTATTTTATTGATCATGTGATGGAGTAATGACTGAAGTCAGTACACTCTCGTACCGGTATATCAATTTCCATATCAGTAAACAATTAATTAATTTAACAAAATGAGTATAACGTTAAACATCCATCCAATCAGTTGTACTCGAAAATCAATTTTATTTATCAATTTATAAATGACATCCAATAAACTAAAGTTCTATCAATAATGCGTGTTTTCATTCAGATATTCCAATATATCTTATAATTTAATGTATTGTAAGCATATATTGAAATTAAGATTTAAGTTACTGTAAAGTGTGGACAATCAAAGCGTTTACTTTGTTCATAAGTGGACATCAAATCATTTTTGAATTACTGTTTCCGATTTTGTTAATGTTAGCATATTATTTGGGAAACGATTGGCAAACGTTATATCGTTTGACATATAAACGTATGGAAAGCTTATTGCGTTCGTTCATACGTGACAATAACGTAATGTTCGGTAATATTGTATACTCTATTCTACATATGAAATATGGATGAAAACACGTTTTATCGACGTCTATACCAAATTTTAACCATTTATCAAATACTTCTCAATTTAAACCATTATTCAATTATTAAATGTGTTAATGATATAATAATATAAAGATATAATTAAATAACAAAATATACGTACCATTTTTGCAGTCAATTAATTGAATATATGTTTTAGCGAAATATAAAATGAATGACACACAGAAACTATGAACGTTCACAGTAACGTGTTTAACAGAGAAAGAGAACGAATCGCACAGCGATTACTATAGATATACCAATACATGCCACACACGCGTTCACGTCTCGATTGTATGCGACGATTATCGATATATCGATGTATCGACCGTTTCAGTCCACGTGTCATACAGCGAATGAATTGAATGTACAGTACAACTGTTACAGTGCTGTTTAATGTGTACAGAAATTGTGATGTGTTTGCAAAATGAGTTGAGATTTAAATCTTACTGAGACTCACACTAACGCAGCATTACTGTTAAAAAATTTTTTGAAACCCATTTTAATGCGAAATGTATAAATTAATAGTTGGCATAGTCTTAGTGTACGTATTATTGGTGAGCGGAGAGGAAGAGTTAGCGACTCCCGCAAGAATTATGGTCGAAAAACAAATTCTCAACAAGTATTTGGTAGAAAATCGAGACATTGTTGTTAATTATAACATATTCAACGTCGGAGGAAGGTATTCATATAACGATCATAAGTTGCCATTATTTTAATTGTTCATTAATCAAACTTGTTTTAAGTCACGGATTTAGCGCATGAATCCGTTTAAACAATCGTTTTGCATATTTATTTGCAACACTCGGTTAACGATTTCATTGCAACCAAAACTTTGAAACACTTTCAATATGTTTGTTATGTGGTTTAAAAATCATATGTTATCGTAAATTTTGTACATTAGATACCGATATTTACAACTAATTTTACGAACAAATGATAGACTTATTCAAATTTTTCCATTTACTAAACGTATAAAATAAAACGGATTCGTGAGAACTAGATAAAACTATTTAGGTTTTGCTATTTTAACCACAACTGTTAAAATAATATAACAAAATATATTTCTTTTACCGTATTGCGCCGCATTATCCCCCAGTGGGGTATAATAAAAGTTGCGGTAAAATCGGAAAATTGGTCAGTTACTA
>JAQGAW010001787.1:0-17481 GCA_034698025.1 Phthiracarus crinitus
TGCCACGTGTTCGTCTCAATTGATTCGATGCCCGCAACGGTATGAGTCTATTTCGAAGACGATATGTCGACATTTCGTGATATTCGTGATGAGATGTGTTGTCTCTGAGTTACGATAGTTTTGAGATTTCGATTTGAGATTCGAAGTTTCGGTGATGGAAACTATCCGTTAACGACTGCGCCAATTGAGATACGAGAGACAAAGAGACACGAATTTTTATTAAAACACAGCGACTTTATTCGTAAAATGTCTAAAAGCGAATGAATATATAAGCGGAAAACGTTATTATTTATAAAAAGCGTTATCGTTATAAAACGTTTGAAATACGAAATGCTAGAAAATGTGACAAATTAAGTGACGATAAGTTTAGATGAGAGACATCTGTCGCTTATGTCTCAATATAAACAAAAAAATTTTGAAATTTTTGATAAAATTATAAAGCGGTCCAAAAACTCATCGGTTTTGATGTACAATTTTTTTACATTTGGCCAAAAATTTTTCAAAATTTTCAATTTTTTCTCGTCCCTGAATTTTCCAAATTTTGGGTGGGGGTCAACCCTGGACAAGCACTCCACTCTGGATAACTATGGCTTAGATTCAATTAATTTCCTATAATATCACACTTAATAAATTGCTGACATCACAAAACAAATATTTTTATTGTGTATCATAGTTTCAAAATCGTTTTAAGTTAATTTATTAAACAATATAAGAATTTCGATAACATATAATTGAAAAAATAATTTGATTATTAACTTATTTAATTGTATTAATAATTAATTCTAATAATATTATAAACAAATTTGATTATTAAATTATAAATAAGGACTAAAATTTGTAATACTAGTCCTTTAAAAAAAATTATTTCCTAATATTAGCACTAAATCAATCTAATTTATACGTAAGTTTTAGATATTTATTAATCGACAATAATATAATAATTTTAATAAATCACAAAAACTTGTTTAAAATAAATGTTCATTTCATATTTAATTAAAATGCGAATTTATGATAAAATATAATATAATCATAATATACACGTAATATCACTATTAAATATTAATAAATGTAAATCACGTCATTTAATGAGAAAATGTTTATTGCAATTAATAAACCGTATCATCAATTATAATTAAAAATTCCCTATTATAGTCTTGACTATTCTTTGGCTGAAAACTCATCAAAAATTTACTCGATTTAAAGAAAAAAAATTAAGCTCATTATTATTTTGAATATGAAAATATTTAAATGATTATTTTTTAGGCACATTACTCCGATCTCCGCGACAGTTTGGACAAAACCACTTGCCTTTTGGTTTGTGCTCCAATTCAACACAATTAAAGTGAAACCACTCAATAGAACACGATTGGTTATCACAGCAAATCATTTCGCCATAACTCACTTGATCGCAGAGGCAATATCGTGGTTCATTTGGATCAATCGGTTCGCCAACAAACATACCATAATTAGTGTCATCATTTTGAATTTTACTCTTTTTCGAGGACCACTTACTACTGCTATTAAGCTTAACGTTACTATTACTGTTACTAATTATCTGAATATGATTTGAAGCTCGTTTTTTCTCTCTATTCACACCTGATTGAGAGGAAGATGTCTTCACACTTTTATTATTATTTCGTTTCGATGTGGACGCCGATACTGATGCCGATACTGATACTGATTCGGTTACCGATGAACTAGTAGTTGAACTCAATGTTGACGTTACTGATGATTGAGATAATGTAGACGACGATGAAGATAATGACTTCTTGCTAGAGTTGGCCTTATTTTTATTCCCAATGTATTGTTCAGCGTTTGATGATTTCACGTGTTTAGCACTTAAAGGTCTAACGTTAACTATTGAGCGATTTTTGTATTTAGCAACCGATTTCCGATTAGTATTACGTTTGTAAGATAATGAAACAGACTTTTGCTTTTTAATTGGAAGCTTAGCGCGTCTCAGAGCCATATCTCTATATATCTTAGTCATCGCTAATTGAAAATTAGCCGATTTTGTCGAGTATTTTCGTTGACAACTTTTCTGCGTTCTTTTTGGTATTTTTTGTATTACTTGTGGTTCACTCGTATCACCAGTTTTTAAAGCACACGCGCGTCGAGGAAGCAATCGTTTATCACTTTGTTTGCTGTCATTTGATTCACCATTTAATGTGATTTTTTCGTCATCCGTTAAACCATTACTAATTATAACATTATTTTTACCACCATTTGTGGACATCATTTTAGAGATGTTTTTATTATTATTATTATTAATAATAAGATTACTATTGTCGAGTAAACGGTTGACATAGAGAATGGCGTCGTAATCGGTGTCCAATTCTTTAGTCTTCGATTCGGTTAAGTCAACAATATTTTGAGCATATCTTAACTTTTCATCCGCTAATTCTTGCATTTGAATCAGAATCGATTCAATACGCTTTCCAATACGTATTTTATCATTGATTGGGGTATTGTTTGCGTTCAATTTGTTCATATAAACGTCCATTTTGTTAATTAAAATCAAATAATTATGATTCAATTGATGCAATTGAGTTAAATGTCGACTCATATCGTTCGGCATATTCTCCACTAAATCAAGAAATGTGTGAATATATTTGGCTATAGTTTGCGCTTCCATTCTAGTGATCGATGTCATCATTCAATTGAATGCGCACTCAATTTCCATCACATTTCCATAACTATTTCTCATTCTATTTTCACCAAACTATCAAATATGCGATTCATTCGGTTATTTATTTTAAAATAGTGTTAAACATAGGGCTATCATTAATAGTGTTGTCATTCAATTTTCGGTATTCGTTTTATTAATTTTTTAGCTCAGATTGTAAAGTGTGTCTAATTTTTAAGTTTTAAAGCTAACATCCATTCAAAGCTAAATGCATATATAGAAAGGGATTTAATAAGATTAGGATTAGGAATTAAGTTTCCTAAAATTAATAGTGCAGTCGTTTGTGAAAACAGGTGTATATGGGATATCAAAATTTTTCAGTTTATGAATGCTTTACCCTTAGATACTGACTTAGGACTTAACACATATTAGTACCAATTTAAAAGCTTTATCATAAAGATTGTTGAAAAATACATCATAGAAAAATTTAATTGTCACTTTGAAAAAAGATAAAAATTGAGTAAAAATTCATTGTCAAAATAAAATTTTTTAAATATCGATAAAAATGAATGAAAAACGGCTAAAAATTGATTAATCGTTGACAATTCCATTAGGCTTTGTCTGTTTTGAATTATTATCTAATAATGAAATACAATTTGTTGATTTATCTCTAAGCAAATTTTTATAAACAAATCATATTCTGAATTGTTTTCATCGTAATTAAATTTTAAAATATTGTTATGCGCCGAACTCATAACTCACGCGATAAGGCTCGAGCTCATGTCAATTGTTATGTTTTCCCTGTTAATCACATGTTTAGTTATTAGCAATGAATATGCGTAATGTTTTTGTTATGTTATGCCTATTACTCACATGAAAGTTTGTTAGCAAATAATTATGAATTATGTTTTTATATTTTAAACTCTTTACATGTTTTTCAGTTTTATTACGTTTTTATTAAATAATAGTCAGTCGTGTTTTGATGTTAAGACTGTTAAGTCCCAAAATGTTTTAATAAGAAATTTTGTATTCACGATTATAATCAAAATTTAATAAATATTTCATTACACGAGATTAAGTGTTTTAATAAATTAATTTACACGAAACAAGTGTCGAACAGTTTTAATTATAATTTTGCAACGAATCGCGAGACAAGCGATCGTTAGTTTAATTCAATTTTTGTCACTCGATTTTAGCGATTTTCGGTCGAACACGATTCACGTGTATTTGGCAGAACCAGCGATCATTATCCGAATGCTCTCACCCCTTGTTTAGGTAACCATCGCGTGTCCACCTGAACGCATACATCAATATTATAATGGATGACATTAAATAATAGAGATTTTATATATTTTAAATGAAATGGTTTTGAAGTTTTTGAAAGATTTTAAAGAATAAATATGTCCTCATAATTAACATTTTAAACTATTAAATTTTCTCTTGAATTTTTTTTATAATATCAATTAAATGTTCGTAATTATAAATATTTTTTTCTTTGTTAATATTTTGTATATACTTCAATGCACAGAATCTGCCGCGTGATAAGTACGCCCGACTTCGTAATATTTTAGGCACAAATTTAATATGATTTACAAAAAATATTAAATTTGATAAGAACGTCTGACATCTTTTCCGCAACGCAATAAAAAAATTAAGTTATCACATTTTTCTAAATAATTTGAAATAAAAAATAACAAATAAAAATTGCAATATTCATTTGATTTTTTATAAAGAAAGCCTTAATGTGATACAAAACAAATATATATTCCATTTTTTCCAAGTTGTGTAAAAGTTTGATTAAAAAACTAATTTAATTAGCAAAATAATTCTATTTTATTGTTAAAATTGGAGACTGACGCACTTTCTGTATATCACTTGAAAAAAAAGTTGAATTTAAAGATTGTAGTTTTGAATCTAATCGAGATTTTTCTCTTGACAAATAACTGTTTAAATCACAATTAACACTATGTTTCAACCAGTTTTCACTTTTATTTTTCATTAAATGATATATTAATATTTTTATAAAGTTATGAAAATATATATAATTGCAAGTTTTTATATATTTGTATATTAGGTTTATTTGTTTTAATTGTAGTAGTTTTTAAACGTGAAACGATGGAAAAAATTGTAAACTTGTAATTTGTACGGACATGTTCACTGCATAATTATGTTCTATATTCCGTCAGTGCCACACTATAGCTAAGTATAACTAGTGAAGAACTTTTTCGGTCACAGACCGATTTTGACCGAATATGACCGAAAAAATTAAAACTATGTTTCGGTTAAATTTAACAATTATCTGAATTTTACCGGAAATATCTCTTAATCAAAATACTTGTTTTTTAGAATAAGTGGGTTTTATGAATAAATTTATCACTATTATTCCATTTATGAAATTTTAATGCTATATATTATTGGAATATACTATTTGTATACATTTTCTTATTCATATGCAATAACAATAATTTTAAGTATGAATTCAACCGAATTTGACCGAATATGAAGGCTGAAATTAAAAAATGTGTCTTTTAAACGAAATAACTAACCGAATTTGACCGAATTGAAAAGTTTTTTATTCTAACCGAATATGTCCGCCGAATTTAGAAATTTTATATGTCGAAAACGTTCTTCACTAAGTATAACAATATGCATAATGTTTTTTACAATTGCAAAGAACAATTGTTTTGTGTTTTTGTGTATGAACATACATAATGAGTATGGCTAGGGATTTCCAGGACTAAAAAGTTGTTAAAACGGGAGGAAACAGGGAACAAAAAATGTATCAAAGCCGGGAATAGTTCCGTGAAAGTTCCAGGAAAAAAATTATTATTGAAGTTCATTTTATGGAACATATGTAAATAAGATTATGTTAAACTTTGTCTGCTCTTACAGTATGGTTTTAATGCATAATTAACACAATAAAATTTTACTATCAGTTGAAATATTACTAATTTTTGATGCCTTATTTCCATACATTTACATCAACATTTGTTTTATTATAGCGAAAACGGGAACATTTTCCAGGTTATATGCCTATCCGATAATATATAAATAACTAGGAAATTCCGGGAAAATAAAACTAGTTTTAATTTATTAGTAATCTCTAATATATGTTAACATATAAATTTCCCGGTCACATAATTAAAGAAAAAATGCGGTATTTTTCTCGAAATACATAGCCCTAATAATGAGCTCACATTGTATTATATTCTGCGTTAATTTAATAGTATTTTCTAAATTTTTGTGAATTAAATTTTTTTGACATTTAATTGTAGTTTATATTGTTGGTCAACTATATTTAATTTTGTTATTTTAAGAAAATTAGTAGTTTTAGTGTATATTGTTTTATTGAAACAAGAACGAAACATCCACAGAGAGCTAACTTTCTAATAAATTAGTGTATTCTTAAATCACAATTAAATAAGTTTTCGAGACATTACTTGGCATGCTAATTAATCCCTTAATTAATATAAAGAACAGATAAAATCCCGTTAATAATATAAAGACTGGGTAAGAACAGACATTGCAAACTCAATAGCTTCTTTGGACGCAAAGTGAGCTTATGACTCAAGATTATTTAAACTTTTATTACATTTTTATTTTTTTGTATTTTTTAAAAAGTAATTTTTTTTATCCCAAACACTTAAACGTTTAAATTTTTTTATTAATTTCTATCAATTTATCACGACTAAAACTTGTTGAACCCATACCATTAAAACTTAAATTTTCACTATTATTATTATATTACATTTTTATTTTTAAAAATCACTAATAAAATGTTTATTAATTTTTGTTTAGATAAAAAATTATAAATAATAAACACTATTTATTTGTTTACACATTTATAAAAATCAATTGTAGTACACACGCACTAATTTTAAAACTTATAATAGAGCTATGCTTTAATGAAAAGTCTTAAAATAGGTTTTTACTCTATTTTTAGAAAGGTTTGAGTCAAGTTAGTAAATATGTTCCGAACAACAATATTTAATTCGGATTATGTAACCGGATTGCAAGAATAACTATTAAAATTGTTTAAAATGATTTGAATAAAAAAATTTGCCAAATAAATTTTTATAAATAATTTTCAAATTTAATTATAAAATTTACTTAAAATAATATAATTTATAAAAAAAATTTTTTCATAATCTCAAATGGCATGCGAGAAAAAATATTTAAAAAAATCAGTTTTTTCCTCATTGAACGTCTTCTAATTGAGATTTCAAAATATTTCTTCAGTCATTTTGCTTTCAAAATTGTGCTCTATTTTGAAAAAAATTTCCATTAAAATCCATCATGTTTTTGAAATCATTTCGATGTATTTCAAATTTTTAATTAAAAAATACGTGTCATAAGCGAATAAATCACCAAATTTATTGATTTGTTTTAACCAAATATCCGCCTTCTGGTAATGATAAACTGATTTTAAAAAAACAAGTCTTCATTAGCTATGGTTATTTAAAATTGGTTTACAACTCATATGATTCCGAAAGATAATTACATGTAAAAATGTCTTTAGATGTCAGATTTCAAGAGGTTAATACAGCTTATAAGTTATTAATGAAGAATCATGTTTTAGAAGAACCGATTAAGTTTAAAGTAAATGCATAAAAGTTAACTTTTTTAATATATTATTTATACTTTAGTTTATTACAATTTATTAAATAGAATAGAAACGCTTAAAAAGAAAGCATTTACTGTTCAAATGTTTGTTTTTATATATGAAATGAAGTGTTTAGTATCACAGACAATAAGAACTTTAAAATTTTTTTTTCAAAATAAAGTAACGAGAAAAAGATTAAATTCTTAAAAATGTAAAAATTACTGAAATCAATTGGTGTTAAATAATATACTTTAAAAATGTTCCGAAATTTTTTTAAGATTTTAAACTACAAAAGTAATAGTCAAATTAAGAATTTTGTAAGTAATAGTTCACAAAATTTTTGAAAAAAAGTTTACTGGAAACAGCACACACTCGACTTTATGAATAAAATAATAACATTAATTGAGAAGCCTAACACTAAAAAATCGCAAAACAAATTAACTAATTGTCCAATTAAGATATTTTTATTGGAAACAACTTTATAACGCGATTTAATAGCAAAACAAATGAAACATCCATTAATTCCAAAGACATTTCGCGAATAGAAATGTGTAATTTTGATTTTTTCTACAATTTAAGAAAAAATTGAACATTGGTTTTATGCAACCATCACAAGATAGATGCAGCAGATGTGATATTTGAATTGCTTAATAACGTTAATTCGTGTGAGCGCGAAATTTGTGCAAAACATTGTGAACATCAAACAGATTTTCGGAGATACAGATTTTATATGCACAAATTCTCAACTAAAAAATAATGAAAATAAAATAGTGACATGCGATGCCCAAAAATTTATTTCCGTATCAGTTTTAGACACTGGCAATGATAATTATTTTGGAGCAAAAAGAGTGTTTATAATCAAAAATCCAATTACACTAATATCGGAAATACTTCGCGAAAAGCGAAATATAATACAAACCTCTTTTATTAAAATTTATTGCAGAAATGCAGATGAAATAACTATTTGGAGTGACAATTGTTACAAAGAAAACTAAAGTATTCAATTGTACTAAAATTTACTCAAAATTATCAATGATTCATCTATTAATATAAAACTTTTAACATTAAACTATCTCGAGAAATGTCACATTTATATGTAGAGATGAAAATTTCAGTGAAATTTTGAAAATGGGTGAAACTTTCAATATTTCAGTGAAATTTTGATGAAACTTTAAAAAATGTCTCAGTAAATTTTAATTTTTTTAATTAACTTTTTATCAATTATTTCAATAATATTTTCTTTTTAAGATTTTGTATAGCATCTAAGGCTCAAATAAATAATTTTTTATTAAATATTTCAAAAATGAACTTTATCTGTTTTAAATATGTTAATATAGGTTTAAAGTATTTAAAAATTGTAACTTATGCATAAATGGCGTTGTTTAAAATTTCACAATTCTTGATTTTAAAAGTAAATTGTAGTATACTACTTAGCGGTTTTGGCCGACATATTGAAAAAATGTTTAAAACGCAAAATAGTTAGTTAAAACACAATCAAAAAATTTATTTTTACTAAATAAATTCCACTTTATATTTGTTTAACATAAATAACGTCAAAAAATTTCATTTAGGAAAGGATATAAAAAAATATTTTTTTAAAGTTATTTATGAAAATTAAAGCGTCTATGAACTCATTTATAATGATTTTGTTTATTATTAATAAAAAATTAAGCGCAAAAAATATTTTTTTATATCCTTTCCTAAATGAAATTTTTTGACGTTATTTATGTTAAACAAATATAAAGTGAAATTTATTTAGTTCAATTTTTACAATAAGTACTCATTAATGGAAATCCAGTAGTATTAAACGCAAATAAATTTATATATAAAACGAATAAAAGCGTGTATCAACTAAATTCAATAACGCTGTAACGTATGGGAATCAGTGATGACAATCAGGGTTTCCCAAGGGGGTCTAGCCGTATATACCCCCTCTCTCCTAAAATTGAAAAAGTGGATCCCCCACACAAAATTTTGAGATTTCAAGGACAAAAAATTGTAAATTTGAAAAATATTTTGTCATATTGTAAAAAAATTGTCCATCAAATCCCATGAGTTGTTGTGACCCTCTTAAATTTTTGTCAAATTTTCAAAAAATTATAGTTTAAATTCGCTGTGTTTTTTGTGGGAGCGTGGTTTAGGCCTTCGGCCGGAAAATTAAAAAAAAAATTTTTTAGAAAAATTTTTTGGGTCGAAGGCAAAAATATTGTCCGCTAAATCCTGTGAGTTTGACCCCCCCTGAATTATGAAAAGTCGAAAGGACACCCCCTAGACCATAATACCTTGTAAAACCCTGATGACAAGTAGTGATGAACAAGCGGTTAACTATTAAAAATTGCTTTAGTTTTAGTTTTAACAGCTAAAATTATTTTAGTTTTAGTTTAACCGCTGTTAACCGGTTAACCCTAATATATTATGTAATGGAATTGATTTTCATATATTTTCTTAATTGAAATGAACACTAATTAATAAAAAATATATTAATTCAACAACAAAGCACATATTATAAAAAATTTAAAGACCAGGATTTTAATAACATAATTGATTTGATTGTTTTTGTCCAAACGATTTCGTTTTTTAGTTATCAAATCAATTTAAAATGAGTCAATACATGCATTTTATAAGCATTTATAAAACTGATTTCAAAATGATGTGCAATAGAGTGCGAAATCATCAAAATATTAAGGCCCGAGCCCGATGTAGGCCCGCCAGGCATACGCCCGAGCCCGACAAATTTAAATTAAGAAAGCCCGATTGGCCCGATTTTTTCATCGAAACCATTAAGTTATAATAAAAAACATTAATTTATAGTCAAAATCAGTAAAAACAATTAATGTAGTTAAGAAAGGATATTCTAGCATTAAAATAAGAGAGATTAAAAATGAAGTGTCAACGGACGTGTCAACAAAGACCATACGTCGACGCATTAAAGAAAGAGGGTTTAATGCACGCATCGCCGCCACCGTATCATATATTTCGAACGTCAACAAAAAGAAACGTATCGAAATGGCGAAAGACCTTCTTCGGCGTCCAGACTGGTGGATTAAAGATTATTTGGTCTAACGAGAAGTTTGAGCTAATGCATGCTCACCGACGTGTTATCGTCTACCGAAAACCTGGCCAACGTTACAATTTTAAGTACACCAAACCAACGGTTAAGTTCGGTGGGGGGTCCCTAATGATTTGGGGTTGTTTTGGCTTTAATGGGGTGAGCACTTTAGCTGAAATTGATGGGCGGCTTAACCAACATGGTTATAGGACCCTATTAGAAGATAATCTCCACTTTAGTGCGCACTTAATGGGTTTGGGGGACAACTTTGTCTTTCAACAAGACAACGCGCGCATACATACAGCACCCGCGCCTTCAAACTTCTTCACCGAAAATGGTGTAGAAGTTGTAAAATAGGCCGCCCAGTCCCCAGATCTCAATCCCATAGAAAATCTTTGGGCTATTCTTGACAATTCAGTGCCAATTTCCAAAAGAACCAATAAAAAACAATTCCTATCGGCACTTAGAATTGCATGGGAAAATTTAGATAAAAATCTTTTAAAAAAATTAGTTTTATCTGTTAAAAAGAGGGCACAGTTAGTGTTAAAATCTAGGGGACACCCAATCGGTTATTAAAAATTAAAATTAAATTTAATAACTAATTAATAAATTTAAAAAAATTTTTGTCAAAAGACTTTTGTCTTATATGAAATTGCAATATTTGTTTAAAAAAATTTTTAAAGTTCAAATTAATTAAAATAACTGTTTAAATTAAATAATTAATATAATATTTTATAAAAATAAATGCTTTGATTAAAAGTTTAATTACTATTTTAATAATTAAACGCAAATTTTTAATAAATTTTTCTTGTCAAAAGACTTTTGTCCACTACCTTATATTGTTAACAGAAGAGAAATTAAAAAATTCATAACAAATTCTTACAATTTTGTTAATAATATACCAAAAAATTTGAAAGTGACTTCTAAATCGGGCCTAAAAAATTTAAAACGAAAGTCCGGCCAGATATGATTTTCTTAAACTAAGGCCCGAGCCCGACAAAGCCCGATACTTTTTGTAGGGGGCCCGAGAAATCGGGGGCCCGTTTCGCACTCTACTGTGCAATATCATTATTTTGTTTTTTTAGTATACAAAGTATTATATTACAATGTGTAATATGCGTAATAATTAAGGCTTTGAAAATCGTTAGGAAAAAGTGTAAAAAATCGTTTGAAAAAGTTTTAAAAATTTTTAATTTTAGTTACAAAAATTAATTAATAGGCTTAAACAGTTATAAATTATAAAAATTCTTCACTAAATAATTTTTTAATTATTACATAAAATAGTTTTTTACTTGAAATAATTTATTTTTGACATGAATTTAACTAAAATTCAGGTTTAATTTTTACATTTACATTAAATTTGCACAAAAATGAAATAAAATATGGACTTGTTTTAATAAAATAATAAAATTATGTCTAAATTAAGTATTAAATTAAAAAAATTATCTAATTTGTGAAATCGTTTAAAATACTTAAAATCGTTAGATATTTTAAAAATCGTTTGATTAGTTTAATTCGTTTGATTAAATTTCACTAATTTGGGTCTAATAGGACCTCTAATATTATTTTAAATAGAAATTATTTCAATTTAAAACATTCGTTAATTAACGATTTTCAAAGCCTTAATAATGACATGTTTGATATTTAAAAAATTGAGCTCTATATGAAAGTGTCGCTCTAGTTTTTTATTAGCAACTTAAAAATCTGAGTTTTACATTAAGCCTTTATTAAATCCATCAAATATTATTCTATTTTACAATAAAAAATTAATTATCGAGTGACTATTGAATCAATTTTTAATAAAAAATTTTAAATACTACAGTGAAAAAGAATGAGTAAATTCCAAATCTATGTATTAATATATTCGCTTTGCAAAGTCCGATAAAAATTATTAGAACCGCAGAAATCCTTAACCAGTTTTTAGTTATATAAAAATAAGTAAAATACATTAAACAATATCGTTCATTATTGTATTTGTAAATGTGCTATTTGGATCAATAAATAATACATGTAAACACATAGTTATTTTCAGCATCAGGAAAATACTGTATGCACGAAAAACAAAAAAAATATGCATGCATTTGTGCACTTAAAATCTTTATTATTATAAACATATTTTGAAAGAAAAATTTTTTAATAATAGAAAAGTTAAATCATTTTACAAAATTTTTTAATTTATTAGCTTTTCAGAAACATTTTATAACAGAGTTCTACATTTTGAAGGATATTTTAATTATAATAAAAATTCACTTTGTTTCAAAAGTGCTACAAATGCAGAATAAAATTTATTTTTAAAATTGATTTATTAACAATGAAATATAGTTTATATAGAAATTTTTTATTTTCCCGATATCCCGCCCGTTTTTGCCACTGCTTAGTCCTGGTTTTTCACATCTTCATTTATTATATTCACGATTTTAAACATCGAAAACAATATGAAAATGTTATAAAATTTTTATTACTGTATATCTGAATTAAAGTTATATGGTATTTTAAAGTTATTTTATTTCATATATGCTATGTTTTCATTAGTTTTTTAATAAACAAGATTTTGACATTTTACTATACTTTTATTTTTGCAAAGTTTACGTCGTTAACAAAAATAACAAATTTTCTTTCTCGTGTAAAATATTTTGTGCATTTGTTATTTCTGATATATACATGCATTTATTTGAAAATATTCATTTACAGTATCGTTATCCTAGTTATTATTAGGAATTCAAGAATCGTTAATAAACGTTTGAACAAAATCATAATCATATGTATTAAAAACAAGTAAAGAGATATCGTAACGATCAAATAAGTGAAATTAAAATAAAAGATACAAATGAATTGAACAATTTTAAAAATATTGAACGATTTTTAAATTTCAAACAAATTTTAAATTTTTAAAAACATTTTCTTAAAATAGATATTTCTCGAAATCCAAAACTTTTTTAGACACAATAGAAAAAAATCTACTGATGACAATTTTATATAAATATGATCGTGCACTGCAACTCTTTCATTTAATTAAGAATACAAAATTTAGATTTTTTTAAAACGATTTTTCGAATTATAACGATTAATGAAGGATTTTGTGGCTTTTTTCTAACGATTTTCAATTCCCTATTTATTATAAGCCTTTAGGCTTATTAGAAAAAATATGCCATATAATTTGTAGTTTCATATTTACTAGCTTTTAACTCACTCTGGAATAAAATTAAGCGATATCTTTTTGTCTAGTGTTTATAGACTTAACTAATATAGGCTTAAATTTAAAAAAAAACATTATCCATATCTTTTTACATGTATATTCTAATAAAATCATTAAGATTACAACCTTAGAATTTTAAAATGAAGTGAGTAAAAACTAAAACTTTTTTAATGCGATTCAAAAAATATTAGGCTTATTTTATCCTTTTATGCGTTTGAAAATGTATTTTTTAAATAGGATACGTATTTAAAAATTTAGAATCATTTTAATTTTTTAGTAAATATTATTAAAATAAATTAGTGGTATACCAAACATATTTTGTTAAATCTAATCTATGATATTTAATCTAATTTATGATATTTCAGTAAAAATAAGAGTGATATTGCTAAACATGGAACTGAAGCCTTATGTGGACGCCGTAGATATTCGTCTATTGGTATGTATCATATAATTTTGAATTAACCATATAATCAATATTATCTGAAATCTATGTGAAAGGATCCACGAAACCTGATTATGAAACGTTGGAATTCAATCTATCCATTTCAGGGCAAGTTTCACAATAATTTAGTTTCGAATCAATTTAATTATCATAATATTCGTATTTAATACTTAAAGGTTTCATTGAAGTAAGTTTTCAATTGCCAGGCGATTATCAAAAGGGATGGTGGAAAGTGGAAGTTCAGGCACTTAACCAAATCGAACAAAAGTATTAACAATATATTTACAGACAATATCGATGTACTTTTCATTTAAAGTTTTGTAACGTTTAATCAAAGATCAATACTCATGGAAAGATGGTTTTCGGATAGATTCGACGTTAATGTAATACTTCCTGCGTATATCGATAAAGACGAACCATATATTGAAGGAACGATAACAGCAAATCACACAAATTTACTTCCTGTTTCAGGAAATATTACAATTTACGTTATTTTAAAGCCAGAAAATGTTTTTATAGATTTCAAGCAACTAAATGGAGACTTCACTAATTTCACTAATAATAAGTTTGATTTACGAAATTATGTTATCAAAACCGAAATCATAAAACAATTTAATGGTTTACACGCATTCCGCTATAGTATGAGTGAATTGATGGTATTATCCAATTCTATGCCATTTCTCGGAAGAGAGCTTGTGATATATGCAGAAGTTGGTGAACAATTCTTTGACTATATAGTGACAGGATATGCTCGAACTCGTATCGTTCATTCTACTATAATCGTTCGTTTTCTTGATACAGAGCCCGCTATATTTAAGAGAGGAATGCCTTTTGAAGCGCATATCGCAGTTTCTTATACCGATTTTGTTCCGTTACCATCAGATAAACTGAGTTCTGCTACACTAGTCGTTACGCCTTCTTTTAGTTTAAATTCAAAAGCTGCGTATGATCGTACGTATTATCAAGTAATATCTGATCTGCCACAGCGTCCTAACATTGGTAGTAATAGTTTAACTTTAAAAATCAATGATAATGGCGTTGCAAAAGTAAAACTAAAAATTCCAGAAAATTTAGAAAGATTTTCATTAAGAGCTCATTTTAGCATTGATTTTGAAGAAGCTTACGCTCAATTAAACGCTATTTCATCGTATTCAATGTCAAATAAAGTAATACACGTGACAACGAGCACAGAGATTGGTGAAGCGCATCAATACGGCATTTTTCACGTTTATGCTAATTTTTATATGAAATACTTTTACTATTTGGTTGTATCGAAAGGCGTTATTTTATTAACGGGTCATCAAGCAGTTAATGGAGTGTTAAGATCAATAACTACATTTCCGATATCATTATCTATTGAAATGGCGCCGACCTGTAAGCTTATAGTCTATCATGTTTCTCAAGACGGAGAAATCATTTCTGATAGCGTTAGTTTGCCAGTGAAAGGAACTAATAGAGAAAAATTAACTTTAAAGTTAAACTTAAATCAAGATCGATCTGGAAATTTAATAGAACTTATTCCCAGTTTAACAAAGTCATCGATTATAGGGCACAGTGTGATAGACTATAATTATATAGATGTTCAAGGCTTCAATGATATTACTCCAGCAAAAATAGAACTCGCACTTAGAAAATTTGAAGCGATAAAAACCAAAAAATCTGTCTTAAAAACTGTGAATGGCATCGAAGATAGAGTAACTTATTATAGAACTCACAGTAACTCTAGAGATACCGAATCAACTTTTGCTGTGAGTAACTGTAAATGTGTTTGAAAAGACCAAAAATTTTTTATCTTTAACTTTTTAAATCAATAATTAGAAAAAAACCAAAAATTTATGATGATATGTATTGGTCAGTTTATTTTATGAATTTATGAACGTTATTTTTTCAGTGGGATTCAGTTTTCATAAAAGTTTAAACATAAAAAATATAATTTTTCTCTGATCAGAAAAGTTCACATTACTGTAATATTTATACATATCCTAAACTTTTTAAAACTTTTTTTCATACATAAACTCTCGTTCCGCACAATTGCTTTAAAACTTTAGAACTTAAATCATTGGAATTTTATAAAACGAAAATAATTGAAATTTTTAAAAAATGATTTACAGTTTAATGGATTAATCTTATTTACAAATTTACACGTATCTGTTTTGCCTAAAATCTGCAACCAATCAACACATTACTTAAATCAAACAACAATTCCAACTCAATTTGTCACAATCTCTTCAATTACAACCAATGATCATAATCAAAGACAACCCTCATATAAGCTGATTTCTCCATTATTGCGTTGCTTTTCTGGTGACCAATGCTATGAGATCCACCAAAGATGTGATGGACATATGAACTGTTTAGATGGCACCGACGAAATAGATTGTCAAGATATTGTCGATCAAAATAAAATTCATGATGAATTTTTTATATATAGAAGAAATCGAAATAATTATTTTTATTTAGCAACAGAAGAAAATTTTGGGTGGAAACAGACTTTCACCAGTTATAATGTGGATAATTATGTTCCAATAAATATTCCCCAAAGAGCTGTTTTGTGGCACATAAATGCGATTGGCATCAGCCAAGAACGTGGATTGTCTATTCTTGAACAACCAATAAAAGTAAATTTTAATTAATTAAAGTGCAAAATATAATTTGTAATATAATTATAATTTTTAGTATAACAGTGTTCGACCATTTTTTATTACCGTTGAAGCACCAAATACTGCGATTATTGGCGAACAAATAAGTTTAAGAGTGGCTGCTTTTAATTATCAGCCAATAGAAATTGAAGTAAGTTAACATGTATTTGTTATTGTTATGCGATAATTGATTTGAATGAAGGCAGATATAATATTGGAAGATTCAGAAGATTACCAGTTTGTACACGTCGGCCCAATGGGTCGCGTTTCATCTTACGCGCCACAAACTTCTCGAGGCATACATCAGCACTTGATAAGTCTTTTAGCACATACATCACTGCTTGTTCCCATTCCTATTGTGGCCACAACGAGAGGACATATAAAAATTGTAGTGATTGGCAGGACTCAAGTTGCATATGTATTGTAAATTTACTGTACTATTATATCATTATCTATTTTACTTAAATTGTATAACGTTTTAAGGACAAAAAAGAAATTGAAATTGAAATATTATCTGATGGCGCAGAAGTAAATTTGCACACATCTCTCGTATGTCTTGAATATTCGAAATTTTAATTAATTTTTAATCATTATAATAAAACGTTTAATTATTTAGATGCTAGACTTACGAACACAGGCTTATATCGTCAAATTCTTAGGTTAGTCATCAACAGAGCCTCTACTTTTTAGGAAATCCGACTTTTATGGTTAATTTAAACTTTCGGAATTTAAAATATGAGTTAATTAATTATTTACAAACAAATTTAAACCACTTTAAGTTTCCGAAAACTCCGAAATAATGACTTATTCAAAAAGTTCCGAAATTTTCAGAATTTCTCCGAAAAATAGACATTATTGAAAAAGTGTCACATAAATTTGAATAGTTTTTGGATGGGGCGTTTTTAATTCTATTTTGGAAAATTTTT
>JAQGAW010001788.1:0-17476 GCA_034698025.1 Phthiracarus crinitus
TGTATGATTCGGATTTTTTGGCATATGCCGTTTTTTCATTGTATGATTCGGATTTTTTGGCATATGCCGTTTTTTCACTGTATGATTCGGATTTTTTGGCCTATGACGTTATTTCACTGTATGGTTCGGATATAATTACTGATGTCACTTTAAACTTTATATATTTTTAGATTTATTTTTGTTTATATGATTTAAAATAAATA
Organism: Phthiracarus crinitus; assembly: GCA_034698025.1. Taxonomy (NCBI): domain Eukaryota; kingdom Metazoa; phylum Arthropoda; class Arachnida; order Sarcoptiformes; family Phthiracaridae; genus Phthiracarus; species Phthiracarus crinitus. The sequence goes on from JAQGAW010001788.1 coordinate 204, forward strand.
AATAAATTAGAACTTTAAACTGCAAAGTCAGATATTGTGACCGTTAAATCTTGTTTTGTTTTATAATTGTAAAACTTTTAAAAATATATTCATACTTTTTAGATTTAGGGAATACTAATTAAAATTTAATTAACACAACATATTATGGGAACATATTTTAAACAAAAATCAATTTTATCTTGATTTTTGAATCTTGAGTTAAAATAATTTAATTTTATCTATAATTTTAATCTATATTTAAAACTTATTACATGCATCTCGCTTCTTATTAATATTTATTATATTTGTCAACCTTTAGTTTGAATTATGTGATTTTAATTTTTATAATAAATAAACCATTTTGGAAGAGTAGTTATTAATTAATAATCCAAAATATTTTTTAAGTCGTATAGTTTATGGGTATTCACTAATTCTCAGATAAATCAAAATCATAAATTAAACTTTCATTATAAATATATAGCCAATAGAGATTATTTGTACCATAGATAAGTGAAATAAAAATTTATTAATAATAATGTCTATTGAAGTCGGAAATATTTTAGATTGTTACACAAATATTAATCAAAAGATATAAAACAATTTTTGAATATTTTTATTTCTTTTCTATATATACAAATTTTAAAACATTGAATTATTGATTATAAGTAATTTTATTAAAGTAAGCGTAAATATTCATTTAATAAAAGATAAGGATTGCGACGTTAAAGTTATGTTATGACAATTAGCAATAATTGACACTTAGCTATAAATCACTTTCATCGTAATTCATTCTATAACAATCGCTCATACGGTCTATCGATTAGAGGTCGTAACCCCCGGGAGATACCAAAAACTTCGCTCAGGAAAAATACGTGGCTATCTGCATATCACTGGTAGAAGGACCATAACAGTAGTGTATGTGAACTTCATTCACATCACAATAAACTTTAAACATTTCATATTATGACTGTACTTCTAATAGTATTTAGAAGTACTGTAACTCACATTTACATTTCTTATTAGTCATTAATAATACATCAGTTTATAACCTATTATTGTATAACTTAATTAGTCATTACTACGCATTAAATGTATTAATGTATTACACGAGTGACTTCATATTATGCTTTCAATGTGTTCTCGTTAATAAATATAAACTTTTATAATTGATAAAATGTTAACTCTCTATATGTATTAAAGTTCTTTGTTTGATTAATGCTTGCTAATTTCTATTGAGTTTTCTCTGTCTGTTTAACAAAGGTTTCACTTGCGTGAACAATGTTAAGGGTTATGCTCTCGTGATCTAGTGGTTCTTCGTGTTCCTCCTTAGCAGTGGTCTGGGTTAACTCCGCTCAAATTCTGTCGCTTACCTACATTGTCAGACTACTACTATTAAGTCGAATACACAACAATAAGAATATACAAACCTATATATAATATTAGTTATATAGATTTTAATTCATGGTATGATAACAAATGAGAATCCTTATGTGCTTCGTCTATCATTTTGTTTCTTACAGTTAATAATGAATTCGTAAAGTTGTCATACACACCATTTTTATACCCATTTTTACAATCTTCAAAAAAAGTTATTAATTAATTTTATTTCAATTTTTTCAAAAAGTTTACTTAATTTAACCGAATGATTTATTTCAGAAATTATGCAAAATCTAATATAATTAATTTTATAAATTTAATGTTATACGCTTCAAAACAATCTTGTATTGTAGTCAATATAGGATCGTCTAAACTATGTTTCTGTCCGAATACAAGTGTTGCTTAAATACAATATATTTTGAAAATTTTATTGTCCCGCTATATATAGATATTGTACAACTTGTTTTAAAATCTTTCATTTAAAAGTTATTAATAGTAAAATTCACAGCAATTTGAGATTCTTAAAGAAAGCGTTCATATTAAAAACTCATATAGGTAAGAAAACTTTTTGCCGTTCAATAAATTAACGTTATTTTATTCACTTTTTCCAGTAAAAATAATGTCTTTTAAATCATTAACCAATTTTTGGTCCATTTTCAGAATCATATTATCAATATAAAAACCTGTCTACAAACAGTCATATAAATAATATTTGTTAATTTTTTGTTTCCATTTCATTTACTATTCTCAATTCGTGCGTAGATTTTTTATACATCATGAAAAAACTTATAAAAGTACAAAATGCAATTAATCATTAAATTAAAAATAATAATGACAATTGAAGTTAGAAAAACTTAAATCTATTTTAAAGTTTTTCTAAAATTTAAATAAAAAAATTAATGAAAGATAAATTCATTATTTATAATAAAAGATTCTCAAAATAATTTTTATATATATCTTTAGGTTTTTTGTTAGTGTGAAGCTTTTATTAGCAAAATAAACTTAAAATAAAGTTTTTTGAAAATTCTTTTGGGCATAGACTAAAATAATGTCTCTGATTCTTATTATTATCAACTATTATGCTAAATATGAATTTTAGTTTCAATAACAAATATATGTGTAAATAATTCGTACTTATTAAGTAAATATATATTTAAATATTATACGATTTTATTTAAATATTTTGAGAATCCTTAATTATGACGAATAAATTTAAATTCTCTTATCGCATGATTATTTATCATTAACATTTAAAGAGTTATTGATTATTTTCAACTTTCTAGTTTATTATTTTACATTAAGTTTAATATTATTATATGCAAGAGTTTTTATCGTTTAAGAATTCAATCATTAACTTTGGAATTGACTTAATAAAAAGTATTTCAAACATTTTTACAATAAAACTAATTTATCTGATAAATATATATTAGTTTAAAATAGTAATCAAATTTTATATGTACTGTAAATAACGAAGTTTCAAATTTGGATATTTATTTGAATTAAATAAAATTAAGAAAAATATTTTAATATTAAAAAACTAAATAAAAAATCAAAATATGGAGATCTATTTTAAATTTTAGGTATGTTATAAATATAATTTTGTTTTAGTATAATAATTATTTCTAATAATCAGTGATGCACACGTTCGGCGTTCACGCTCCCGCTTGGCGAGAAAATGACGCTCACAGCTCGCGCTCGTGCTTGAGTAAACTTAAAACGCTCGCGCTCACTTTCTTGAAACGCTCGAGCGCTGAGCGTAAATTTAAATGGAGTCGTAATACAAAAAATTTTAAGCCTAATTAATATAAAATTATTTTCACTTATAAATAAATATAAAGAATTTGTAAAAGATTTTTATAAACTTTACATTTATTTTTGTTTGTGCTTAATAAATTCTTTTGTAAAGTAAAATTTTTAATTGAAATAATCCTAAATTTTCCAAATTACTTTTGCAAGCTCATGCTCCTGCTCGGTTAAATTTCAACTCTCGGCGCTCTCGCTCACCTCCGAGCGCCATCCGCTCGAGCGTAGTGCATCACTGCTTATATTTAAAAAATTTATTATACATAAGTTTAAAAAATGTTAGTTATTTATGCTTATTATTAGAACCTCAAAATAATATCATTTATAGAATATAAAATTAGATCAATAAATTGATTTAAAAAATAAACAAAATGGCATTAAAATATTATTTTTTTTATAATAAATATCCTATTGTTATGTATTTTATTCGCAATTAATTACGAATCATTCGATTCATTCGATCAAATAATATTCTCATTTAATTCGATATAACAATATGATAATTCGAGTAACAGTACATTACGTTAATAATAATAATAGTAAATTGAGTTTAAATTCAGTTTAAGTTATAGTTAATTATTAAATCAATTAATGCCAATATGGCTCACAAAACATGCGTTTTTATAATACTATGTAAAAATGATTTTAGAGTTAGATTTTAATGTTAACGCAAAGCGATTTAAATCATAACTGATTGTTAACGTATACTCAATACGTTAACGTAATGTTTCAAATAATACTCAATATGTGACTTCAAATAAATTAAGTCACATAACTATAAATCAAAGACTTTCAATTAAAAAAGAAATTTGAAAATTTTGTAAAAAAATATTTCGTTTTAAGACAGTTTCCTCATATATTTAAACTAAATTTTATGTGGTATTCTAAAATCATCGTAATTGCATATAATCTTGCAAATGAGAATTTATAGCTATTATCAATAAAAAATAGCAAACATCACAATAATAAATAAATTTTAAACATCTCTTTTTTATGTGATTCTTGAGCATTCAAAAATACATAATTCTAGCTTATGAAATCTCAATTACTATCATTTTGAGGCTCTTCTTATTAATCTTTAAAATAGATTCAATTTTCTAATAAACCGATTAAATTATGCAATAATTATTTTATTGCATAAATTTTTAGTTAAAATTTAATTTTTTAAATTTAAAAAATAATAATGTTTTATTCATTTTACTTTTAGATTATTTATTCCTTTACTAAGTGAGTGTTTATCCAAATAATCGATATGATAAATTAAAATTATTTAAAGATTATAATAGTAAACTCATCTTAAATTAATTACAAATAACTACTAAAAAAGCAAATCTTTTAAAAGTTTAAATAAGAAAATAAAAATGATTAAAATTATTGATATAAATAAACGATTGCCATCATCTATGATCATAGAAAATGCTGGCAATCACTTCTATGAGATAGGATTGTGGCAGTTTATGATTGGAAATGCTAAGAGAAGTCGATTGTACTTTAATCCTGTTTTACCATTAATATGTATTATAATTATATGCGCTCGGAATATTATTTCAATTGTATCAAAAACAGAGAATAAAAATTTCTTTATGAAAATAGGAGACATTGGATACTTTATAAATATACGTTACGAGTATAACGTTTTTTCCACACTTACATATTTTATGACAATTATAAATCAATCAATTCAATACTGGAATTACAAACACAATATTTTTCCGTCATATATGAAAGTATTTGAAATGATGGCTGGATTTGTTTCGCCACAAACTGTTGGTCTCTTAAACCAGGAAAGTATTCGGAAACTTTTGAATAAATCACGATTTCTATTCAAATACATTTCTTTCAATACGACTTATTTATTTCCAATTTTTGGTTTTATTATTAGTTTTATTCCATTAGCGATAAATTCTGTTACTTTAATGGATATTATATGTACATTTGTTTGGAGTTTACTTTTCACTTATGGATCGCTTTATTATATCAGTTTTATTGTTTGGCAAATCACTTATTTTTATTTGATTTTCTTTTATCTAAAATTAAAAATTATGGAAAAAACTTGTGAAATCAATCATATGATTAAACATTCGATTGTATTAAACAATAAAAGAATTCAATCGATCATTAATTTAATGAAACAACTTTATGATGAAATCAAGAATTATAATGACAATTATTGGGCAAAGTTTGCGTTTTGGTTCTATTCGTTATTCTCTATAATAACCTGTCTTATGCTGTATAGCGTAATGTTTGGTGAAATGATTTCATGGGTTCGATTCGTTTTTGCTTACGGAATTATTTTATTCGGTTTGATAATAATTGGTTTCATGAATACTGCTTCATCATTGGCTTATGAAACTGGAAAATCTTATAAACTACTTCTGAAAATAAACGCTCGTTGTATTAAAAGGAAAATTAAGACAAAAATAAGATTTAAGGTAATAATATTAATAAATACAAGAACTACATATGAAACGATTCTAGAAAAGTATAACATTATTTAATTTAATAAAATTAGTTTTATTTCATGTTATTTAAAATTTCAAAATTCATTTATGAAACTAAATTAGAGGTTAGCATCGGTTAAAAGTTAAAGATTTTTTTAATTAAGCATTTAACCTAAATTCAGACAAATTATCTTTTAAGCAACTTTTTTATTTCCGTATTTACCGATTAACGTAATTTTAAATATTAATTAAATAATCTTTTGATTTTTTCAAAAACTAATCGAGATAACAAAAATAAACAATAAACAACTTTTTAAATGATATTCATTATATATTGATGGCAAAACATTTAATGCTATATTCTTGTGCATGTATTGATGGCAAAACATTTAATAACACTTATTAACCCCGAAAAGCGACTAAAACGGATTCATAATCAATTGCTGCCTCAGCGTATTGAGATATATTCATATTAACTTAGTGGGGTGCTTGCCAAGGGTTTAACCCTAAGAAATCAGGAAATTATTATTCCCCAATGAAAAATTGTGAATTGTAAATATTGTCATTTAAATTTAGAAGGAGGCTTCCGAACGAAAATAATTGTCACCTAAATTTGATGAGTTTTGATTCCCTATAAAATTAAGGTTTATTTTTATCTGACACTAGAGATTCCTAGTATGGGTCACTAATGTTATATTATAAAACAATAATATTACTTTAGAATAATATTGCTCTCAATTAATTTTTCATTTAATACTTTCAAGTGTTCATATAATGTTTTTTTAATGTATTACACTTTTTTTTGCAAAATCTTACGCCGTTTGTAATTGTATTAATCTATATATTGAAATTTTTTTCTATTTTTTATACAAAATAATAGTTTTCAGTATTTATCGAAATATTGAGTCAAAAAAGAGTTGGATTTTACTGCTGGAAACTATTCATTATTAATTATTTTCGCTTTTATGAAGTATTTCTGAATTTTTAAATTTTTATAAAATTTAATAAATTATTTATTATTGATTTTATTTAATTTACAGATTTTATCGATATTTGCATTATTTTTCTTGAAATTATTGGAATTGTCTTCAAAATAATATCATTGATGACTAAGACATTTGTTACATTTGTTTTTGAATTTAACAACTCTTAAAAACTCAACAAAAAAATTTCATATATTATAAACTGTTAGCACTGTTTATGGATAATATATAACGGGTGACAACTTGTAATAAAGCGTTTTTGTTTTTTTTAATTTTTTTAGAAATTATGAATCATAAGTAAGTTAAATACTGTATTGGGAAATATTTTAAAAATCACAATTATTATCATTTTTTATTAAATAATGCTTAATTTTATAACAGATTCCAGATTTGACTTTTTCTAAAACCAATTTTATATTTTATTGTTCATTATTTCAAACTTAAAGTTTATAACAGTTTTTAATTGAATTAATTCATGGATACAATTCGACTATACAAATCAAAATCCCCAATAAAAGTCCATATCAAACATTTTTGGTGAAATTCCTGCAATAATATCACTTTGTTTTAATTGAAGATTAGACGATTGTGATTAAGATTTACATTTTTAAAGATCTTTTCTATTAATTCTCGTGAATTATTGTAAGTTTTTTTATTAAATCATAATTAATTTCCCAAGTCTTAAAATTTAAATGTTATAAAGTTTACAGTTTTATGATTTAATATAAAAAAGTTAGGCAAAAAACAAATGCGCTGTATTACAAGTTGTTACACGTTATATTATACATTTAATATTAAGATAAATTTCATTGAATAATTTTTTTATGAAATAATATTATAAATAAAAATGTAATTTAAGAATATTTCATTTTTTGTTGTTCAAAATAATTATAAAAGTGTTTACTCTACTTATTTTTAATTCGAGAACTCCTTAAATAAAAGTTGTTTTTGAAAATATAACAAAATGATTAATGGTATTTTAAAAAATGGTATTTAGAATTTTCAAGAAATGGAATATTCCTTATAATTTATCTATGTGTCACATTTATAATTATATATGACTATCGAAATATGTATAATTTTTTTATATAAATTTATTTATGTAATTTATGTATTTCTAGATAATATTTTCAATATATAGTAATAAACTACAGTCTAGAGAAAAGACTATTTAAACTATGCTCATATTACAAAATAATTGGAATTTTGATAGATTTAAGTTTGAGCATAAGCTCAAGACTGATGCGGGATAAATAGTTATACGTCATTTATAGTGAAGTAAACAAAATGTGTTTTGATTAAGGAGAACAGAATTCGGGTTCGCGCGCATCGCGATAGTTACAGTTATCTTACAGGAAACTTATAAATACAAATCATATGATAAGTCAAGTAAATTAAACATCTTTATTTTTGCACGAATTCCCGTATTTCAATATTTTTGAATTCCCCGTAATTAGCAAAATTGAAAAATTTTCATGTCAAATCTGATGAGTTTTTGACACCACTTAATTTTTTATCAAGAGTTTGAATTTGGACAATCATTCAACCAAAAGCTGGTGATTTATAAATATATTTTTCAATAAAGAAATTATCATATTTATTATCTACATTTTACTGAGAATTTTTATTTAATGAGCATATGTTTAAATTAACAATATCTATAAAAACTCATAACTCGTGTGCTTTAACATCACTTAAAAAACGAAGTATTTATAACAAATGTTTAGAAAAGTATATTTCAAAATGAATGCTTTATTTGTTATGTTCGTTATATCATCTGTTGGTCTAATTAGTAGCATAGAAATTTCCAATTCGTTCGGACATTGTAATTGCATATTAGAAGAACTTGATTGCGAGTGTGTGTTCAATACTACAGACAGCACTGAAGCGACATCATTAACGTCACAAATCAAAACAAAACTTGGTGTTTATTTCGTGGATAAACTAAAACTATCATCGAATGAACGCGTAGTCATTGATTATGTTGGCGTACAGGTTAATGAGTTAACATTAAGCGATAATATCAGTTTTCTTAGTCCTATAATAAGCGAAACTCATACTAAAATATTTAATCTTCGAAATAACATGCATTGGAACTATGAAATACTAAATCATATCTACACACGATTCTTAAAATCAATAAATATTTACTATTGGAATGGTATGTCGAAAGTTGCATATCAATCGATGAATGGTAACAATTTAGTCGAAACAATCGCAATAACACACACAAATATTTCAGAAATTCATGACAAATTTTTACCAGATTTTAAAAACCTAAAGAAATTGGATTTAAGCAATAATAAACTTCGATCATTTAATTTAACATCAAATTCATGTCCTGTTTTAGAGCGATTAAATCTAAGCCATAATTTGATCGCATCTTTAGATTCAAGTAAATTTCAAATGACCGCTCGATTACATGTCATTGATTTGTCGTACAATCAAATTCTAAAGATTGAAAGTTTTATTAAACCGGATTCTGTTTCAAGAATGTATTTGTTAATTAATAATCCTATTCATTGCGGCTGTTTGGACATTGAACCCATACAAAAATTAATTGATAGCAATAACGTTGGTTTGGTTGGTATGGTTTGCAATACATCACAACAGGTCAATGGATATGAGTTCAGTAATGCATCGAAATTGTTGGGCGATATGTGTTTCTGAGTTAACTAAAGATTTAATATAAACATTAATAAATTTTTTAAAAAATTTCAATTAAAAAATTTTACATGAATTTATTTTGAACTTTTATTTCAATATTTGTATTAAATTTTTAAAATTGTTTTTGTTTTAACCTAATGCGAGCCTCAATAATAACAAGTTTTAAGCGGTTTAATAATATTCTCTTTATCTTTTTAATTATGTGTGTCTTTTAATATTATTTTTTTCAATAATAGGATTCTGTTAATAATGTTATAAAGTATTTATTTCACTTTATATTAGAATTTCATAATGTTTTCCCACCATATCTATCGATTGCCTTATGGAAAACATTAAAGGTATTAATTAGTTTTTTGAAAATAATTTATTTTTAATAATAAAATTTTTTAGTTCAGTATTTTAAAATTTCACTTAAGACTATTTAGTGAAAAATTATTGCAAAAATTATGAACCAAATTTAAAATAAATATTTTAAAATAATCCTTAGAACTGTAATAAAATTCAATCAAATTTTTAAAGTTTTAAATAATATATAGTTTCAAATTTCGAAATATAAATAATGAAAGAAAAATTCTAAATAAATTTTTAAAAATTCATAAATAAATTTTTAAGCTGACTTTCTTGTAAAGAAATACAGCATATGGATTTGACCATGTCTGTCCATCTGTCCGTCCGTCATTTTGCTCTCAGTCTTTATATTAATTATGGGATTTTACATATTCTTTTTTATTAATTAAAGGATTTGATGTTATGCCCACAATGAATTAATGGCTAGAATGATTGATCCATATGTGTGCATTAATCTACTAGAAAGTCAGCTTTCTGTGAATGTGTCGTTCTTGTTTGTTAAATAAATATCATATATATAAAATTAAAAAATATGTCAATCCCTTTATAGGCTCTTCCCTTTATCCGGGCTCCAAGTTCGTCGGGTCAGGGTCAGTTTGGGGTGGGTCGGGATGTGTCGGGTTCGGGTCAGGGTGTGTCGGTATCGGGTCGGGGTGGGGTCTGGGAGGGCAGAGATGGGGTATGGCTTTGTCGAAAATTTAAAAAAATATTAATTTTAAATTTTTATTGATAGAATATAATAAACTTTACGGGTATAGTGTGATATAAATAAATTACATAATTTGAATTTTATCGATTTATCTTTGTTTTAAGAATAATAAATTATTTACGTTATTTTTATATTATATTTTAAGAAAAAATAAAAGGTTATTGAAAAAATAATTAAAATATATTTAATTAAATTATTTAATTGACTATTATTCGCAACTATATAATATTTAAAGACTATATTTTAATACTGTATAATGATTTCAATTTGGAATATTACACATAAAAAACAAGTATGGAATTAAATCCAGAAGAATGTCTGCCACAAAATTTAGTAATAATTGGAGCGGAATGATATTTATATCGAATTGGTTTCACTCATATCCGATATGGAAGTAAACAGCGTAAACTGATATCTAATCCAAGACTAATTCAATCGGTTTACTGGACAATCATTATAAAGTTTGTGTACATATTATTAAATCGCGACAATCAATCATTAGATTTCGCGATTAATTTGGCAGATTTCGCATTCTTTTTGAATGCAAGAACTCATATGTATATCGTGATCATCGAATTTTTGTCATTGGGTTCGATATTACTGGTAATTCATTATTTTTGCCATCGAAATGATACCCGTCTATCATATTTGAAAGTATTCGAAATGTTTTCGGGCACTCTATCTCCACAATCTATTGGTTTGAATGACAAAACAGATATTCAATATATCGTTAAACGATCGAAAATTATATTCAAGTTATCTTCGATATCTATCGTTTGTAATATTATCGTTTGTGCCGTTAGCTCTTAATTATCAATCGTTAGTCAAACTTATTATTATTGGGTGTTTATGGAGTTGTGTTAACTGCTTATCTATGTATAGTTAGTTATTGTTTTATTCTATATACATATCGCTTCTTCGATATCAATGGAAGCGAATAAAACCCATAAGCAGTTGTTGGATCTATTAATGCATCATAAATGCAAATTATATGTTGCAGAAAAATTAAAGGTTTTTATTGAGTAAACATTTAAGTTAATTGAATTTAATTTATATTTATTTCCATATTTATTTTATTGATTAATTGTTAGTATTAACAGAAAAATTAAGACAGAAACAAATTGGTTTCTATTGTTTTGGTCTATTCGTATTTAACTACTTTCGTTGCTATGAAGTAAGTTTATAATTAAATCCAATCATGCACTTAATCAATCAATTCCTATAATTAAATCAATACTAAAATACTAATATTCTTTTCCAACTAAAATTGCATTAAGTAAACGTTTCCACCGTTTTTTCATTTTCCTTTTCATAATTAATAATAAGTCTTAAATTTGGTTTTCTTTCATGGAAAACTTTGAGAGTAAACCCAAAAATATTGACTGTTAAACACTCTAAATATACTTTAATTCAATAATTGTATGATTAATAATGAAACAAGAAATAATTGAAAAGTTCTACTATAATATAATACCCGTTCATCGACAATATTAACTTAATGTAAAGACCAATACGACAAAACCGTTATATTATTTTATATTCTTATTCATCCTATTATTGATTACAGATTATATCGCTGATGGTTTTATGTTTTCTAAAAGTAGCTGATGTTTCGTTAGGAACTTAATAGAAATATTTAATCAATTTAATATTGGTAATGAATTCTATAATAACTTATTATGGATATTAAATATTTTGTTGCTCACATTTTCCAACGGAGCTATTGGATTTGCAATGTCTGTCTGTATGACTATGTGTGGACCTGTCTTTAAATTTATTAATGGAATTTATTCTTTTTATTAATAAATGGGTTTTACAGTTTTTTATATTTATTAAAGGCTTTCTGAATTAGGGCTTAAAATAAACTAAAAATGGCTTTTAATAGACCAAAATGAGGTTAAATAAAAACAGCTTTAAAATCGCTAAAAATCTACAAAAAATACTAAATAATGTCTTTTAATAAGGATTATAATGGCTTTTAAAATAGACAAAATTGGATAAAATTTGAATACAAACATAAAAACACACTAAAAATTGCTTTAAAATAAAAAGTTTTTGGTAAAATAACAATTTTAAACCAATTCGGGTAATAATTAGTGGAACATAAAAAGAACGACACGTTATCAAAGAACTCACTTTTTAATTTTGTATAAATAAGAAAAAAAGCTATTGTTATCATTGGAGGGGACCGAAGCTCAGATGACGTTACTGCCCATTATTCCTTAGACGGAATGCACTTTAAGCTTTAGTAATAAGGATACTAAGGATACTAATTATTAGTAACTGCTGCGGACACACGGACGGGCAGACGGTGAGACGGACAAACGTTAAACGCATAAGCTCGCCTATTTAATAAAAAGTGGGCTAAAAAATCTTAAAACATCTTATTACATATAAAGACATAATGACAGACAGACGTAAAGAGAGACAGACAGACAATTTTACTATAGGGCTAGTATATTAATTTATTTCCACAAAACAACTTCATTTAAATTATAAAGCTTTCAATAAATTAAAAGCTAATGAGAGATATTTTAAATTTTATTAATATTAGTAATAAATTCCAAATTTTATTTTAGATTTATACCCTTTAATTTTCTATTTGTAAGATAAACGAAAACTCATTTTAAACATACAAAAACTTAAAAACACTATTAAAAAAATCTTAATACATTTAAATAAATAGACAGACAGACAGAGAGACGGACAGACAGACATACAAACAAACAGACGGACAGACAGACAGACACAGATTGTATTTGATTATTATTAATTATTAAATAAGTGTTAAATACTATTCTAATACTCCTACAAATTAGTATTAGGATTGCGATAATTATTATTTTCAAACAAACAATATAATTATACTCGAATAACAATTAAATTATTATATTGACTTAATATAAGAATTAGTATTTTGTTATTAACTATTTCTTTAATTTATTCTTAACTATCGTCTGGCTTACCATTAGAGAGACACGGATGAAGAGGTGTGGCGATCGGTTCCAAGTGAATAGTAAATTTCTAAACTGTGATAAACTATTTAATGGCATGTCTTAAGCGCGAAAATAATCTAATTAACTCTTAACCGGCGTCTGTCTCTCCACAATTGAGACTGTGGAAAACATGTGCCCATATTTATTTTGATTCTTCAGGTCTTTTCCGCCACTGCTAACTTAATGGATATTCGCAAAGATCTAATTTATTATATTGGATAAGACTTTATCGGTGGTCACAATATGATATTGGGTTTGATTCTGTCTGGTCTCTTAATGGTTTAAACCGCTTAAGTACATCCAAGTCTGACCTGACAATAATTAAATGGATATCTGCATAAAATCTTCGCATTGATTCTGGGCAAGTGTTTATCGATGATCAGAATGTGGTGAAGTGTTTGATTCTTGCTGATAGCATAATGGTAGTGTACGCTTAAGAACCATCGAAGTTGGACCTGTTTTGCCACTGCTAACTAAATGGATATCTGAAAATATCTAAGTACTTAATGCATTTAAAGTGGTCAAATATGTGTAACCTATTGAACGAAAAGATGATGAAATTTTGATCAGGGTATCATTATGTGGCAAATTTGTTCGTATTAAAAAAATTAACAAAATTAAATTTTAGTATTTTTAAATAAAAATAAGAATAGATTTTATTATTGACTTGTAAAAATAATTATAATCTTTATTTATTAAAACAATAACACAACAGCCGTGAAACGTGAAACATCTAAAGCAAGTAATGTGAATCGGGAGGGGTATAGGAAGAAGATATGTACAAAATAATATGTTCTTACTGCTGCAACACACAGACAGACGGACGCACATGGTCAAAATCCTAATCTCACTTTTGAAAAAAAGTGAGCTAAAAAATTTTCTAAAATAATACTGGTTACGCTCGTTTATTTTATTTAGTGTCCGCTACAATTTGTGTGATGTTTACTCAGCGAATGCTATAATACAGCTGAATCAAATGTTTCTATACACTCTCATAAGTGCTATTTATAACAACCTATAAAAGTTTTTCATTAAATAAATATTTAGTAAAAGTAATAACTGCTTAAAAACAAAATATGTCAAACATTTATAGATTTAATCAAAACCATTAGTAATATTTATTGATCGTAAAAACTAGATTGAACTGAGCTGAGCTTAAAGCTCGATTTATTGATGCCCAGAGGCTTGAAAACTACAAGCTACAAGCTCAAGGTCAAGGGAGTTTAAAAAAAATAGTTCAAGCTCGAGATATTATTGAGCTTATTATCAGTTAAAATTTTTACAATTCTTATGTGATTAAATTATTATTATTAATTTTTTTAATACATTATCGCTTATATTGTTTGAAACTTAATTTATTCATGAAATTTATTAAAAATTACTAATAATGTTTAATTTGACCATAAGTTTGACATTATATTATTTTTTATAACTCAGAGCTCAAGCTCACCATATTTTTTTAAGCTCAAGCTAAATCTTACGAATTTGTTTTTATTTTTATTTCGATTAATTTAATTCAATTTTAATTTTATTTAAATCAGTTTTAAAAGAATCTATTGACAATCACTCTTTAACTCATTTTATTTTAATTATTATTAGGAACACATTAAATATGATGACAACCATAAGCCGAAATGAATGAAAGGATTTTAAAAATTGTAAATTACATTTGAGGCCTCATATATTTTTTCTTTTATTCGCACATTATTTTTATGTCGTATGTTATGTTTATAAATATTGAATAAATGAGGAAACAGTAATTTAAATCGATTTTTTTATCTACTAAAATAATTATTTTATTGATTTATAAAACACAAAGATTATATTTTCTAGATCGTTAAAAACAGAATTATCATAAACAAACATAAAAAATAAATAAGTAGTTTTTTATTGAAAAATAAAGAAAATATTAGAAAATAATGTATAATTTTGAGCTATGTTTTAACAAAAATAACGAACATTTATAGAGGGAAGGCTTCTTTGAATAGTTATGCCAATGACTTAAAAATTTTATTACGATAAATGATCCCAATAAATAAAACCCTTAATAAATATAAAAATCAAAGTTCTTTAGATAACAGAAGGAATAACAGACGGAAATACATTTAAATTCAATGCTGAATTTTTCAAAGAAATATAAGAAGCCATTTTTGAGCATAATTTTATAGTGGGTTATTCCGAGATGTAATTATTTGATTTGATTATATATGTTTCAGGATAAGCCTAAATAAGATGCAAATTCATCCATCAAATAGAACGATCGTGAATAATGGGATCGTAGATACGGTATATCTCTTGGTCAAACCCAAATAAAAATTTTCATGAATAATACGTATTATTTGTTTATAATCGTTTATAAAATTTAGGTTAATTATTTGTTACACTATTTTATAGATTAAATTAGAATCATTTAAAAACATTTATATTATGAAAGAACTTAATAAATGCACCAAAACATAAAATAAATCGAAAACTATCAAAAGGAATTCAGTTGAATAATATTGTGAATACATTCCCCATTTAATCATAATCTCCTATTTACTTTACTAGATAATATTAAATATTTTTATTTGAAATAAATTTTTATAAATTGTTTTTTATATCACTTTGAGTAAAAAGAAGCTTTTGGATTTGCAATGTCTATGGACTGTTCTTTACATTTATTAAGGTATTTCTGAATTAAGGTCTAACAATAGATTTAAATTGAACTAAAAATGGCTTTAATACAGCCAAAAATGTGCTTAAAATGTTTTTAAAATGTCCAAACATCGTTTAACAGTAACAATAAATTAGCTTACAATGGTTATTAAAAGGCTATAAAAATAGGCAAAAAAATGTGCTAATAATGAATAAAAAACGGTTTTACAACAGCCAAAATTGAATAATACATACTATAAATTGCCATTAAATAATAATTTCTGAGAAAAATAATATTGTTTAAACTATTTCGCCTAATAATTTGCAGCGTTCTCACTAATTTTTACTATTATGTTCGCCTAATTTTCGCCATTTTGAGTGTGAGCTTAACAATTTGTGTGATGTTGAATTGACAAAAGCTAAAACACAACTGAATCAAAATTCTCAATACACTCACTGAAATGCATTATAAAGCAATAAATTTCTTTAATGATAGAAAATATAGTAAAAGTAATTAATGCTCACAAAATTAAAATGAAATATATTTGACAAACAATGTAATTAATATTTAAAAAGCCAAAAAATATTTAATGCACAAAAAATTTGAATATACTATTGAATTATTTCTTATGAAAAAAGTGAGCACATTATGTATATTCATTCTCTTTCTTGTTTGGGATTAATTTGTCCAAATATTTGCCTTAAATATACTACTGCTATAATAATAAACTTCTAACATAATAACTGAATGAAAAATAAATGTTGAGCTCATAGTTTTACACAAAAATTTTACTTTTCAGTTTAAACTAAAAAAATATAATTGCTATTAACTTTAAAGATTTAAATAAAATTTGTTGGACGATTGCCTGTGAAATAAGGGGTATAAATTTATTATATATTGAAATAATAAAATATGGAAAACATCGATACAAGTAAACCATTGCCACCACATATGATCATAGAAAATGCTGGCAATCACTTCTATGAGTTAGGATTGTGGCAGTTTATGATTGGAAATGCTAAACGAAGTCGATTATATTTTAATCCTTTGTTAACGCTAATATGTATAATAATTCTTTGCTTTCGAAATATCGTTTCAATTGTGTTAAATACAGAGAACAAAGTTCATTTTATCAAAATTGGAGACTTTAGTTATTTTATAAATATTCGCTACCAGTTTAACATTTTTACCACAATAATGTATTTTTTCCCAATAATCACACAAGCAATACATTACTGGAATTACAAACATGGTTTTTATCCAAATTATATGAAAGTATTTGAAATGATGGCTGGATTTGTTTCGCCACAATCTATTGGTCTCAATAATCAA
>JAQGAW010001789.1:0-17474 GCA_034698025.1 Phthiracarus crinitus
GCTTACAGACAGGTTACGAAACCAAAGGAGAAATATAGTAAAGCTTTCTTGAGATTATTGAGTACTCAACAACATTCACAGCTTTTGGATCATTTATTGAAACAGGTATTGGTTGAAGATCAGGATATGCGGATTGGTATCAACCAGTTTTGCGAACATAAATGGATTAATGACGCGATTGTTGCTCACAAAGCAAGTATTGTTGCTCATCATCGCCAAGTATGAAACTACCGTCGCATTAATAGGATAAAAGACTATGATTAGTATTAGTATTGTGGCAATCGATTAAAAGTGTAAATATATATGATTTTCTTTAATTCATTTATTCTTATATTAAAAAGTGATCATAAAAATTAATTTAATTTTTTAGCTCATTTAAGTGAAAATTTATTTAATTTGTTTAATTATAGATTTTCAATCCAATCAGAACCAGGATTTAAAATAATAAAAATAAAGGTTATGCTATGATATCGAAAAAAAATGATTGCTTTTAAAACAATTATTGCTTAATTAGCTATTTATAGTGATAACAAAAAGACCTTAAGTTTTATTTATTTCTTCATATAAACTCTCATTTAAAATCAGATTAAACACTTCTTTTTTTGATTTAATGTAATGATTATTATTTAATTATTTTATTAAATTTTTATTTGCTGAAGTACTGAGTAAGTAGTTTTACTTAATTATAATGTTTATTAATTTAATTTAACTTTTAATACAAAAAAAATAATTTTTTACATTTCTATTACTTTTTTTCTGGATTTTCAGACAAATTATGAGATTTATATATATGATATGATTGAGACGAAAGCCAGTCGCTTTATTGTGGTCTAAATTTATAGTAACTTATTAGTAATTAACGATTTTGTTATCATTCAAATATACTTAATGTCCCAAATAGTAATGATGGTTTAGAGAGTCTGAGCTTTTGGAGCCTGAGCCTTAACCCGAGCCTCAGGCTCGGACTCATGCTTAGGTTATGAAATTTGAATGAGGCTCGGGTTCGAGGCTCTAAGATTTTTAAGCCTGAACCTGAGGTTTGGGGCTCGGGTTCTGCTTATAAAACAGGCTCAGAAAAGTTCTTATCAATTAATTTATTTTATTAAATAAAATTTTTCCAAAATTTATCAAAATTTAAATATGTTGCGAGTTTGGTTGGTTAAAATTCGTTACTTTTGTAATAAATTTATGAATTATATTTCTTTTTATTCATTTAAAGCAACTTTAATATTATTTGAAAACCAAATTTTTGAAGAAAAAAGTATTTAAAAGTTGCATAAATCAATCAATCTTCCCTCTAAAAGAACTATTTAGTCATTATTTACTCTATTAATTATTTTCTCGTCAAAAAAATTTCTAAAAAAATTATAGAGGCTCTGAGGCTCAGGCTCAAGTTCCGGTTAAAAGGCTCAGGTTCAGTCTCAGGCTCTAACTTTATTTCCAGGTTCAGGTACTGTATGATAGGTTTAGGCTTAGGCTCAGGTTCCAGCCGGAGCTTCATGGAACCTGAGCCTCATCATCAATAATCCCAAAAATTAAAATATCATATTCTTCGATATTATTAATATGATTGAATAGAGACCTTTAGCAATACATTTATCTCTACTTTCTCTATGACAGACAACGTTTTCGATTAAGGCCGATAAGTATTTATCGTTCGGAAAATTGCTGAGATTTACGATGGGTATTCATGTAATGTTGTTGTGATCGAAAATGATCTGTTCAAAGCTATAAAGAAATTTGTGTGCCACACCAAACAAACTAAACTATTAAAGGGGCCCCAGATTTGTCGATGCCACGCAGGCTCCAACAAGATTCCAGCAGGTCGGGTTTGGGTCTAATAATTAAAAACACGGGCCGAGTCTGGCTTTAAAGTTTCTCTGATTTTTACGAAATATTCCTTTTATATGTTTGAGTACTCGGTCCGGTTAAAAACTTAAACAATCAGGCTTTTGTCGTGGAAGGGTCTAAGATTTTTAACGATTTACTACTTCAGAACACACCACTTGCGGATAGATTTGTGTTGTTGCATATTGATGGAAAGGCTTCTGTTCCAGAGGCTCCAGACAGAACCTGAGCCTAAACCGGAGCCTCCATTTGAAAACCCGTGCTGAAGCATCAATTAATTTTAGAGTCCTAGTCTCAACCCGAGTCTGTGAATTTTTTTAGATGAAAAAACATTCTAATTAATATCATATGACACAATAGAACTTTTTTGATAAACAATACTTATCGTTTGGCAACTGTTGTAATAATTAAAATAATAAATAATAAAGGAATAACGTTATTAAAACTTGAAATTTTTCTAGAATTTACATTCTATACAAAAATGTAAAATATAATTTGCGCAGAACCTCTTGAACCTAAATATAGATTCTTTAAGGCTTTTTTAAGCAGAACCCGAGCCACAAACCTCAACCAATATATGAGCTCAAACCTGAACTTCTATTTAAAATAAGTAAATTAGTCGGAGTCCGAACCTGTGGCTCAATCTCGGGTTTAGGCTTCATATGCTCTGAAGCTCTGAACTGCCATCACTAGTTGTTGCGTATAACTAACCGTATCGTATCAAATAAATATTTAATAAAATTTCTAAATAGGATTAATTTTTCAAATTACGAATTATTCAACACAATTATACCTAATTATTTATGATCGCATACATTGCAGTTAATGCTGTTATTAAAGTTTATTTATGGAATCTTGTAGTACTGTTCTGTAAAGAATCAAAACCAATAAGTTTATTACTTTCTGTTTTATATAATTTATAAATACTTTTATTTTGTAAATTTTATTATAACAAAAGTTTCTATAAGTTCATGTTAATATAATTTTTTTTGAATGAAAAAGTTAACAAAGTTTTCGTCAATCGATGTGTAATGTGTTTCTAAAGACGTCGATTCTATTTTAACGATTTCTAAATTATTTATAAATTCTTTCATAGTAAGACACAATGAAGTTTTCGAAGCAAGTATTTTACTGCACGAAATCCTTTTCGACGGATCATAGTTTTGTAAACTTTTAATAACTTTTGATAATTTTGCGAATTTTTTAACCACCATTTTGTCTTCAGTAAGTCTTTCTTCCTTAAACATCTCATTTGCAATTTTACCCAAACTATACAAATCAGCTGTTGTTTCATATTTTTTTGAATTTACGATTTCAGGTGCGATATACCCTTTGGATCCAATATTAGTAGTGTGTGATTGGTCTGTGATTTCATGAAACGTTGATAAACCAAAGTCAGCTAATCTTATAAATCTATTATCGGTATAATTAGTGATTAAAATATTTCCGGGTTTTAAGTCACGATGAATTAATGGAGGATTTTGTTGATGCAAATATTGCACGCATTCTAATAATTCAATAAATATTTCGCATGCGATAAAATATTTTAATAAATATAATTAATTTTATATATTTCATTGATTGCTTCTTTCAGAGTTAACGGACAAAATTCCATTAGCAGATGTAGTAAGTATGGGTTATGTGAATCATAAAATTTATTACCAGAACTAATATTTTATTTATTTTAACTATCAAACTAACCTATATAGTAATTATCTTCAACCCATGATATAAAATATTTCACTATATAATTTAAATTAAGTATTGATAATAACCTAACTTCTCTGATCACTTCATCATTTCGTTTTTTATTAAATGCAATTTTTTTGACAGCAAAAACTTCATTACTTTTCTTATGTTTCACTTTAAACACTGAACCAAACCCTCCACTGCCGAGCAAACAGACTTCTTTAAGATTTTTCGAGTAATAGCTTTCGATAAATTGAATTTCATTGCAATTTCCATCCAATTCAGTAATTTCTGCATTTATTTCATTCGTTTTATTTTTAAATAATATTTTTCTCTTTGTTTTATAATTTCGAATAAACAAATAAATTACTAAAGCAGTTAGTATTAAAGATACGCATAAAATCACAATTATTTTAATTGACATATTTTGTGATATTTCTTTTTGCAAATCATTTGTTACTGTAAAAGTAGATTGAGTTAACTCATATTTGAATTCATTTTCAACTGTTGAACTAAAATTCAATAATTTAATTTGCGTATCTGTATAAACATTAGAAATTACATATTGTATTCATATTGTACTCATTTATAGCTAGTCTTGTTTCAATTAAAAAAATTAAATCGAAAACATTTTAAATTTCAATCAAATTTAAAAATTTGACAAAATCTAAATAAAAATGTAATTAAATTTCCAATTTTCAAAAAGTTAAAAATTAAATTAAATTTCATTTGAATAAAAAGTTTTTAAAAATGTTACCAAATGCAATTAAAATTAAAAATTACATATTGAAACAACACTAGTTGTAATCATCTTTTGCTTAATCAGTATTTTTTTGCAGTTAAGAAATTTTATACTTACATTTAGAAAAATTATGGTCAATAATTTCCTGTTTTAAATTGGAATTATAATCTAGTTGACTGGCGAACACAACTCTTTTCATGTAAAATACAAACACAAACCAATAACAACACTCCGATTCAACGAAAAGTAAACTTGATTTATTAATATTAAATTCGTAATAAGTTTTCGCGTCAATATATCTTATATTCAAATCATAAGTGGCCGTAATTACTGTTTTAAACGTTGGATCATATAGTATTAAATATTTATCATTTTTGTCTATAGAAATAAAGTGTCGCGCGTCTGTGTAATTCAATGTTTCGGGAACGAGTATTCCTTTAATTTCATTAACTTTTACGATATCTATTCTGTTTAAGTCAAAACTTGATTCATCATTATTCCATTCAGTATAGAATAACCACTCATATTTGTAATGTATAATCATATCTCCGACATTGTCCTTCGTGTGTATTAAAACATTTTTGGCTTTTAATTCTGAATGGCTTACATGATTCGAAGATTGAAAAGCATAGTAATCTAATCTATATATCACTTTCGCTGTAACGTCAAAGCAAAAAACAGCATAAATATCTGACACTTCGTCGTAATAAAATGTCACTTTATTGCACACACCTGTATATCCCGATATCGTAATCAAATCATTTATTATGCCATTATTGTCATAATTAATAATTTTAAATTTAGTGGTGTTCTTGAATTCGGCGAAAATCGCTACATTTTCCTGATTATTTGTATTAATTGCGGTCACATTTTCGGTGCAGTATAATCTTTCTCGTTTATCAAATGTAGGTAATAGTATTTTCCTGTCGTTCATACTGGAAATATTTAATACAGTTATCGCTATCGTAAAAAATCAGTTCCGTATTCCAATTATAGGCGTAAATATTGACTTTAAAAATTATGAAAAATTGAAATACGCTTAAATGATCCAAAATAAACGTATACATTGAAGATTTAATCTTAAAATAACAATGTATAAAATTAGGTTAAAACAGAAATAATATATATTTTAATATATATTGTTTTAAGGTAAAGTTTATCTGTCGAAAAGTTGCTACAATTATACGTTCCCAATAGTGATCTTTCCTTATTGTGAGACTTTACTATATTTTCAAAGAACTTGCAAAAAATAAAATTTAAATAAGCTTTCCTATCTTTCATAAAAATTAGACGTCAAAGAAATTGCAAAATAAACTTTTTAAATTTGTAGAACTCTATAATATTCACTAAAAATCTATAATAACTATATATTATTATTAGAAACGCACTTATACTTAAACAAATAATAAATGATTTCGTGACAATATGTTTCTATTTAATTGATTAAGCATTATCTAGTAACTATTGTGCATTAATCTTCTGCAAAATATCTTTAAACAATGAGAGTATTTATGTTTATAATCTCTTGTTCAGATATTTTGTAGGATAACTCAAAAGCTTTCTATAAAAAATTATTTAATAATGATTTATTGTAATGCATTGAAGTTCATTTTTTATAAAAAATTATATTACTTTTTATAAAGTATTGAAGAAAATGATGTTAAAATTTATAAAAACTGATAATCTATTGTTATTTGAAATTTTGTGGGAGTAAAACACACCATGACTTAATAACAAAACTAATATAAAGTAAAATATTTTATGATATAACTATAAGTATCATTAGGCATGACAGAGGGAACTTTATAAAGAAGATATAGAATCGTTCTTATAATTAATGATCGCAATAAGCTCTAATTTGCTGAGCTTGAGCTTGAGATTAACATGCTTAACAGAGCTTTGAGCTTGAGCTTACTTTTAGCTCACTTTTTTAAAAAAAAGGCAAGCATATGGATAAGACAATGTATGTCTGTCTGTCTATCTGTCCGTCTGTCTGTCTCTCTGTCTGTACGTGCGCTATTTAGCTCACTTTTCCTAATATGGTTTTCGATAGCGTTTTGAATATAAACAATTATTATTAGTTTTTAGTATAAAATGAGTTAACCAAAATTCCTATCTCTAGTGCTTGATTTTTCAAAATTTATCAAAAACCAATTTATGGTATTACACTTAACATTAAATAATTTGTTAGGAAATACTTCTTCATAAGGTTTTCGATATATTCGATTTTGACCAAACACAATTTATTGTTTCATTGTCGATGGTTCTTAAGCTTATCTTACCATTATGCGGCCTTTGTTAATCGAACAATGTGCCACAATCTAATCAGCGAGAGATACTGGTTTACAATAAATACTAACATCTTCGTCAGATATCCGTTAAGTTTAAAGGTTGAGGTTTTCGACATATACCATTTTGAATCAATACAATTTTTGGATTCATATAGTATACAATGAGTTAACCAAAATTCCTGTCTCTAGCGCTCAATATTATAAAACTAAAGTAAAACCAATTCACGTTGATATGTTTATTAATAATTAATTTATTAGAAAATAATTCGTGAAAAATTATTCAAAATATATGAATGTAGTAAGTAAGCTGTGGTGAAACAGGTCCGACCTCGATAGCTCTTAAAGATATCCTACCATTTTGTATCCAGCAAGAATCAATCACTTCACCATATTCTGATCAACAATAATCACTTATCTATAATAAGTGTTCAGATCTTTGGCAGTTAGACAGTAAGTTAGCAGTGGCTAAAAAGGTCCGATCTCGATGTTTCTTAAGCGAATCTGACTATTATGCAGCCTTTGATATTCGATCACTATATTACAATCTGATCACCGTAAGTGACTTGTCCATAATCAATAATAACATATATGCCAGATATCCGTTAAGGTAGAAGGTTAAGGTTTTCGTGTTGCAAATAAGATGAAACGCGTGGCGTTGTTTGTTCCAATAATCTCTCTCACTTTAGCGAAAATGATTTGTATTATTATACGACCACATATTCTTGTTTTCAATAATATAAAATATAGAAAATTAAATTTATGCAGTGTATGTAATAATCTAGAATAATATTGAAAAATTATATAGGAGTCTAATAAAAATTTTATTTTTTTATGAACAATGTAAATTTATTTAACAGATTTATAAAATTTTAAAAATTCTGTATTTGTTGTAAATTAGTATTACTAAATTGAACTAAATATTTTCTTTAAACTATTTATTATTAACATGGATGAAGATAATTTAACAAATAATGAATAAATAAATATGTATGAGAAATGTAAGACAAAGGAATGTATGAGAAGTTTAAGAATGAATTATTAATATAAACGTCAAGAAAATAAAAGAAAAAGAACATGAATTATCGAAAGAAGAATAGACTTTATGTTGCGTCAAAATGAACAACGCCGTGATACTGAATATCACAAACTTGCCAGACTTGACGAAGAACGGCGAGTTATGGAACAACAAAGAGATACTGAAGCGTATTTGAAAGAAAGAAGTTCTAGCAATGATGCTCCAATTAAATATTCCAAATTTATTCTTTAACTTATTTGCGATAAAGTTATTTGTCGATTAGATTTTCCACAAATTCCAATGCCAGCATCAATAATATTTGAACCTATAAATTGTGTCGATAATGAAAAGTACGAAAATATTTATAGTAACATATAGCAAACATTGATAGAATTAGAAAAACAGCACATCAAGGACAAATAAATTTAGCTGATACTACTTTCAAAATGTTTTTAAATAAGATTAATATTTCTTTAGAACAATATCTCTCTACAATTCAAACACAACTTAAAAATCCAAAAGTATTTCTTAAGCGTGATATAAAAGACATTCATATTAATGGGTACAATATGAAAATATTAGAGATGCATAGAGCTAATATAGACATCCAAATTATACTAGATACTTATAGTTGTGTTCAATATATCTTAAACTATTTAAATAAACCAGATTGTGGCTTGTCAAAGCTGTTACGCGAAGCTGTCGAAGAAGTTAAGAGTTGAAATTTTATTATAAGAGACAGACTTATAATAATAGGTGATCGATATCTTAAGGCAACAGAAAGCACTGCGCAAGAAGCTGTTTACCATCTACTTTCTATGGATTAATCCAGATTCAGTCGTTCTCATGTATTTATTAACACTGGTGAACCGAAAGAAAGAAATAAAATTGTAAAATCCGAAAATGATTTTAAAGAACTGGATTCAGAATAGCAAGATATTTATCAAAAAGGAGATTTAGACTATTATCCTTATCGATCAGAATCCATGAAAAACCTTTTTTGGCTGATATTTTTTGCTCAAATTACAACCGATTTCTTAAAAGACCAAACAAGAAAAGGAAATCAACTGTAAATAACAACGACGATAATGTTGAAAAAGAAGATAAAATCGGGGAAATTATTGTGTATATAATAGTGGTTATTTAGTAAAGAGAAGGAAATCAAAAATAATAGGTTTCAAAAAGATTTAACATATAAAATGATGTGAATAATTATTATAGGGAACAGTGTCAACTATTTGTGCCATGAATAAACGAGTCCAATGATTTAATTATCATTGACATAAAATCAAAGTTTTATAATAGTTTAGATTTGATAAAATTAAATGCCGCGAAATATACTTTCTATAATCATGATGTTTCCGAATTTGAAGACAGGTTTAAAGATTATGAAAACAATTCTATTACAAATGAAGATCATGAAGCAAAACATACACATGAATATAGTGTATATACTATGGGTACAGATTCCAGTTATAGTTTAAGTCAAGATATAAGTGACAAACCATCAACAATAAAAATGGAAAAATATTTAACACCTCAAATAAAAAGTAACGATGAGTATAATGATTTAATGCGTTCACTTAATGAAAAACAACGAAAATATTGTATGTAAACTAAAATAGATCCAATTTATAATGTAATTATCCGTGGTGAAGGCGTTGGAGTCTTGCCTGATAATTACTATCTATCTAACATTATTACGGTACTTAAACACTTTATCTGGAAATCGTTAAAGATTTTATTATGCGCTCCAACAGGAAAAGCTGTATTCAATATTCGTAGCGTAACAACAAACTCAGCTTTTGATATATTCAATCAAAACCACGATTACTCAAATTTATCACATGATAGACGAAACACGCTCCTTTGCAACTTTATCGATTTAAAACTTGTAATAATTGATAAAATATCTATGGTCGAAATATCACAATTTGAATTCATAAATCAAAGTTTGCAAGATATTTTTGGAAATAATAAATCTTTTGGTGGCATATCAGTAATTTGTTTTGGTGACTTTTACAAACTTCGTAAAGTCCAGGACTACTTTGTTTATAAATCAAGCATAAAAAATTAAAAATGGATCATTATTTTAAAATTAGTAATGGGAAATATTCAAATCATATGAGTTAACAGAAATAATGCGCCAAAAAGATAATAAATTATTTGCAACCGCTCTTAACAACTTAGCTTCAAGAAGTTGTACCAATAAGGACATAGCATTATTTATTTCACGAGAATGTATTGGATTGGATATTAAACCAACAAAAAATGCAATAAACTTGTGGATGTCGACCATTATAATATGACTTCACTTAACAAAAACGTAAATATAACTTATGAATAGCGAGTTGAGGATATATTT
Source organism: Phthiracarus crinitus (assembly GCA_034698025.1). NCBI lineage: Eukaryota > Metazoa > Arthropoda > Arachnida > Sarcoptiformes > Phthiracaridae > Phthiracarus > Phthiracarus crinitus. The sequence continues at coordinate 9,951 of JAQGAW010001789.1, forward strand.
CAGAAGGTGATGTTAGTGCATATGTTAAGCAGAAATCATTAGAAATAATTGAACAAAAGAAACGAAAAGAAACATATGGATTAGCTTCTAATATTCTGCTTAAAGAAGGCAAAATTATGATTACCGTAATCATCAATATAGAATAAGATAGTGAATAAAGATAGTGTAATTAAAAAGATAGAAGTATTCCACATTAAACCATATAAATTAAGTATGGAATTTAGTGATACGAATGTTAGAATAAAAACAAGACAGAAGTATAAATTTTCAATTAGTAGAAGTGGATTTTATCAAAATTGTACACTAATCGAAAAAATAACAAGATACATACCTTTGAACAATCCGAAATTTAAACAAAACGTTAGAGTTCGAAGATCTTATTTTCCGATAGATAGTATCTTGTGAAGCTATGACTATTAATAAAGCTCAAGGGCAAAGTTAAGATGAAGTTGTTGTTCACATCTCGTCGGCAGATAAACGGTTATTTCTTTCTCATATTTATGTAGATTTAAGCCAAGCAAGAACAAGTAACGGGCTTTATATTTATGGTGACTTTTTTCAACAAAATAAAACGAACGCTGTTTTGGAGGTTGACGAAGAAGTGAATCGATTAAGGATGATTTCTTTTGTAAACTTTTCACTAAACTATTTATGCGATGACAATAATCAAGGAATTAAGATAATGTACCACAACGTTCAATCATTAATGAAAAATTGCAAAGATATTCAGTATAATAATAATTAATTGTCATCAGATATATTATTTTTTGCGGAAACGTACCTTCATGAAGAAGAATCCATCCAATTTGACAATTTTAATTTGGTAACACAGATAACATCAAAGAAAGAAAGAAAAGCTTATGGAAAACCCAAATGCGATTTTCTATTTACCAGAAAGTACAACATGGAAAAAACATATTTTAATTGTATTGGCATTATAATTAATGAAATCGATATTATTCTTATATATAATTCAGTACAAACTATTGGTATATATTAATGAATGTATTAGTAATTGCAAAAACCAAAAATTTATACTAGTAAGCGATTTCAACATTGATGTTATGAACCTTTAAAACAAAGATTTTCTCGCACAATTGTTTAAACTTCGTTTAAATTTGATGAACAATGAAGTAACAACAAATGGTAATACTCAAATCGATTTGGTTTTCAGAAGATTTTCATTTAAAGTAAATCAGTATGAATCCTATTTTTCGTATCATAAACCTTGATGGTTTTCGATTTAATTTAATAAAAAATTAATATTATATGTATAAGATTCTAATAAAAAACTTTTGTTAATTAAAGATTGTTTACTTTCATTTATAAAACGACAGTAATTTTCTAGATAGTGTAATATAGTTTCGGTATACCGAATTTTTAACTTATAGGTAGAATTTAACCAAAACTAAAGCTTGATATTCTTAAAATAAACAATATCAAAAATATCATAAGGTTTTCGAATTTATAGCTTTTGAATTTAAACATTTATTAGATTTCATACTTTAAAATAAGTTAATCAATAATCCTGTCTCTAGTGCTCGAAACTTAATTAAAACATATACATGTTAAAACACTTAATATTAAATAATATTTTTGAAAAATTTTCCTCTTAAGATTTTCGACATATTTGATTTTGAATATACACAATTCATAGTTTTCATAGTATAAATTGAATTTACCAAACGTCCTATCCAAATCTCTCGATATTATTAAACTAAACAAAAAAATACCTATTAATACACTTAATAATAATTAATTTGATCGAAAAAGAATTTTTATTTCAATAAAATTACTTTATTAATAAACATTTCTTAAACAGCTCTCTTTGAATGTGTCGTTCTTGTTTTATACTGAGCTTGAGCTTCAAAAAAAATTATGGTGAGCTTGAGCTTGAGCCTTTAGCTTATAAAAAATAATAAAATGTCAAATTAAACATAATTAATAATTTTAATTAAATTTTAAAAACAAATAAAGTTTCGAACAATACAAGGTTTATGAAATATAAGTAAATATATTCAAATGTATAAAAAAAATTTATAGAAAGAATTTATTTACATGAGAATTGTAAAAATTTTGTCGGATGATAAGCTCAATAAGCTCAATACTCCGAGCTTCGAGCTTGACCTAATTTTTTTAAGCTCACTTAACCTTGAGCTTGTAGCTTGAGCTTCAAGCTCCTAGTCATAAATAAATCGAGCTTTAAGCTCAGCTCAGCTCACGCTAGCTTAAGCTCGTTTGAGCTTTTTGCGATCATTACTTATATTTACAATGAATAACTTTTGTGCGAAATAAAATAATAGTTAAAAATTCCAAAAATTATTTAAAATTTAGAAAACTATGGTCGAAAAGGTATTCATGCAGTGAAATACTTGTTTTAAAACTTCATTGTCTCTGAAAATGAAAGAATTTAAAACTAATTCAGAAATTGTTAGAAGCTTACCGGCTTTTACTGTACAAAATCACTACATTACCTTTAGTTAAACTAAGCTAAAAAACAATTGCTGACAAGAAGGCAGGAGGAAATTTATATATAAAAGGACAGAATATCGGGGTTATGTAATGAAGGCATAAGTGAGCTATCAGAAAGTTTCTGATGGTTTTCAATCGGTATGGATTTGCAATAAGAGACAAGTTTTGGCTTTTCTTAAATATAATTCTATATTTTATTCGTATTATTAAATTTTATGTATATTTATAATTCATAATGATTCACAATTATTTTCAATACTGTTAACATAAAAAATTTATTATACATGTCGATCTTCTTTGTCTTCATTACACAAAAATCTCGCCAGTTTTGAACATTTCCACAGGAATATAGCTATAATGTAATTGATTGACGCCAAACGATTTTCTCCATTTCATCTCTTCGTCCAATTGATTTAATGCCAAGTTCTTGTTCATGTCTTGATCCACGAGAAATCTTTTTATCGTATAATCATTTGATTTAAGATTTTCGATATCAATTTGATCATAATTTGTCGGATTAATGTTATATCTTTCACTTAAAAATTGTTCGCGTACTTCGATAACTAATTGGTCTAAATTCAAACATAGAAAAGCGCTTGATTTTCTCGAAAATCTTCTTTTAATAGAACTGTTTGAAACTCTTCTAACCAATGATCCAATTGAATCTATTGTTGCTCTCGAAGCTCTTCTAATTATTTGATTGGTCATTAATGAGTGGCCAAAAACTTTGTTATGCTTTTTACTCAACATTTTTTGTATTGAGTTTTGTCGTAGTTTTGCCAAAATTAATAAAAAACGAAGCAAATTGTTGAAAATGTACTTAAAAATCTTTACATGTAATAAGTAATTCAAAGATATATTTATTAAGTAATAGCAAATTGAAGATTTTAAACTCATTTTGATTTTCACTCGTATTCCAATGAGTTTGAATAAATATTTAACAAGTGATTCCCACGTCAAAACGTATAAGAAAGATCGAATTGATTCTACAATTCCTTTGCTCATTTCTATAGCTTCCAGTGGCGGTGATTCCATGATCGATGGCTTTACATGTCTGTCGATTACATACTGCCAAATCAACTTTATATTATCTATGTTTTCATTGCATAGATTATATCTGTCTTCGATTCCAAGTATATAACCAATAGCTCTCCAAAAATGTAAATAATCTTCAATTTCTTTTTGAGTACAAGATATACCCATTTGTTTTGGATTGCAAACAATAAAACCAACGAACCCAAACTTATTCATATAATTAAATAATTAAATAACATTTTATTGATTTCACATTTATTTCTAAAAATTTTATTCATTTGGGTTTTAAAAATTTAAAAGCTATATTTAACAAATAACTAATAAATTAAATAATTTTTACTTTGTGAAAATAAGTTTTTATTTATAGTTAATCGTTATATTTTGATGATTTTAAATATTATTATAATTTAAATGAGAAAAATAAGTTCATTATCAAAAAACAAAAATAAAAAAAGGATAGTGTTAAATATTGTCTGTGATGTTTCGAATCGGGTTTTGGGATATAGGGTACTCGAAAGGATTAGATATACATTTTTTAAATAAATATCTAACAGATTAATAATTGTTTAATGAATTAAATAATGTTTTTCATTTAAATCCTTTATTTAATATAATGAAACTTTAAACAAATTTTAAAAGTTGATAAAACACTAAATTAATATTTTTTAACATCATTATAAAATTATTAATGCAAGCTAAGGTTTCAACTAAATTTAGAAACATAAGGCTCAATTTTAGCTCATAAATCACAAACATGAGAGTAAACCTTATATGCTTAATCTTTAATGTAGTAATAAAATTTAATAGAAATAGTTCTAGGTTTTACTGTTCAAATTTTTTTATAATTATTATAATGGTATAATTTTTATTTAAACTGTATTAATAAATATACCTGAGTTAGAACCATATCATACTGAGATAAACTCATAACGTCTTTACCATTAACTTTTTTAGCATTTAATTTGTTTGATACGGAAGAATGCATTTTCTGTACCTGAATCAGTATAAAAAATATCTATAGAAAATTAATCCAAAATTTTTATTCGATGCCTACTTTTAAAATGGACGCATGCGCCTCACTATTACGATCCCAAATATCTTGTTCATACCATAGTTTCACGTGAAGTATTGTTTGCAAATATCTTTTAAAAATAAGATCTATGCTTTTAGATTTACCAGTTGATAATAAAGGAATCAAAAATGACTTTATATAGACCCCCAAAACCAATGCGTAAAAATGTGCGCCCATCACACTAGCAAAATGTTTTTTCACAAAAACCCTTGCATTTTTAATTTTCTCCATATCAAGCCATTGTGGCTCCAAATTATCACTTAAGCAATTTTCTTCGCGACATATTTCATAACTACTTAATACAAATTCATTATTGAATTTATCCATTTTTCTAATAAATAATTTGCTTTTATAAAATAATACCACAAATGTATTTTTATAATAAATATAGATTAATTATTCGCGATTGTACAACATTTTAAATTTGTAACGGTGCGCGACACTTTAAGTCATAATAAGGCAACTTATATTAAATTTATTATATCTCATTTAAAATTGATAATACAGAAAAAAAGAAGGGATATTTAAACTGGAAATGCTAAAATTTAAATGAAATTTTGCTATTGATTGCAATCGAATAAAAACGGCAAAGAATATATTAAATATATTTTACTTAAATTAAATCCTACAAATTACCTTTAAGATAAAATTATCAGTAAATATCATCTGAAGCCTATTTCCTGGTACAGCATAGATGGATACCTGAATAAATTTGCCTGATTAAAAAATTGGATATAGTTCTTTAATACTAATGGATTATTTTATCATAAATAGTTTAATTCTATTAATAATGTTAATGCTAAAAATCCTTAAAATTATAATCTTATAAAAACAACGATTCCTTTAGAAAACACTTTATTTAAGAATATTTAAAATATTTATAAGTTAAATATTTAAACTTCTAAAAAAAGATTTTATTCAATACATTCATAATAAAAAATTTTAAAACTAATACGTTGGCTTTAAAGTGATATTTAACCAAAACTATTTATCTCTTAAGCAAAATAAAATTTATTTTGATTTAATCAATTGATTAACGAATAAGTAATTTTTACATTTTTTTTACACATTTAGAGCTACCTTTATTTGAATTAAAAAGTAAGACATTTGACTAGTAAATACATTAGTTTTAGTGGGGGTTCAAGCTCAAAACTATTTGGATCGGGTCGGATTTTGAATAATTTGGCAAAAAAAACCCGCAATCCAATAAAACATCGATTTATATAGCTTAAAACTTTTAAAATTTGAAAAATTTTAATATATGACATTTTTAAATAACTTAAATAATACTTAATTATTAAATATTATTTCTATTTTAAGGGTAAGTTTTACTATCTTTTACATTTTTTAGAAAATATTTGCAAAATTAGTAGCATTATAAAAATATTTTGATAATAGGGTTCGGTTGGTTCGAAGACTTTCGGTTTCGGGTCGGGTTTAGACTTGTCGGATTGGAGCAAGTTCGGGTTTTAGATTTTTAACGATTTACTAGTCTATCATACATGTCTCTTCTCTTAATAAGTGTAGAGTGTAGATGTCACAATAAATGTAATAACATGTACGTAATCAAGGTTTAATGAGAAATATAAAATTACAATTTCTAATGTAACGATATATAAATAAATTATAGTTATATAAAAAATCATTAGAGAATATTAATTATTTTGATCGTTGAGTTTGCATAACTTAATTCAACAAAATATTTGATCCAATCGAAGGTTGAATGTTTGGCCAATTAGATTTATAAAATGAAAACTTAAAATAAAATAAGATTATATTGGATCGTTAAACAAAAAAATTTATTTAATGTTTGAGAGAAGCTTGATATGAACAACTGAATCTTATAACTTAATTGAATACTAACAAAAACATAGTTTGTGTTTTATACTGTTAAGAAACAAACAACAATTGCTTACAAAATATTTTACCAGCTCTCACAAAACCCTGCCCCTCTTGTCACAGATCCTAAAAAATACACTAAGACCAAGAAAACCTAGCATGTTAATTTTTAGACTTTTTTAGTGAGTTTAAGACAAATTCGGCATATATTAGCCCATTTTAGGCTCATAATTGTTCAATTTTTAGCAATCTTTAGAATCCGTTAATAAATTAGATGATTGAGCACTCAAAATCGGACGGTCGGACGGATGGGCAAATATATAAAAATCAATTTCTCATTTATTTTAAGTTAGCTAAATATGATACTATATAATCTCTGAAAAATGATTATTATGAAGAGAATTCTTGAATTATGCACTGTTTTACAGCAATCTCCATTGTTATAAAAATAAATTGAAAATAATCTTGAAAAAATATAATTAAAATTTAAATAGAAAGTTATAGAAATAGAATGATTATGATTAAGCTATGGATTTACTTAAACAGATTTAAAGCTGAATTGGAATGTTTGTTTAAACTATAATTGAATGCGAGAAAAATAACATTTTTAACTTTAATATCGAATAATTGATTTTGATTTTAAATACTAATTTAAAATGCTTTATATTTGAGCCCATTTAAATTATTATATTCGCCTAATTTAATACAAACTTTTAATTCTGTTAAGCAAAATGGAATCAGTAATAAATTTATTTAAAAGAGCAAAACTATTAAAAAAATATCTCATAAATGGATCGTTAGCCTAACAGGAATCGAAAACTGCTTACTAATAAACCAAAGGATTCTTTTAAATCTACCAAACACTTAATTTAATTTTATTAATCATTCATAAGTCTTAATTTATATTTAATTTGAACGTTTGGATCGTTTTTATTTGATTAGATTGTGGATTGGAGTTGAGAAAATAGCCTTAAAATTAGTGGAGTTGGAGTACAATTTTCAACTTTAATTGGGAATGGAGTGGAGTTAGAGTAAGTTTTAAATATTATTGGTTGGAGTTGGTTGGAGTCATCAATATTTTTATTGGAGTTGGTATGGAGTTGGAT
>JAQGAW010001790.1:0-17466 GCA_034698025.1 Phthiracarus crinitus
GCATATGCCACTTTATATACAATCAAATACCGGCATGAGTTACAAAATAATTATGATTATTACCATCAAAAAGTGGCAGATGCCACTTAATATACAGTCAAACACCGGTATATGTATCAAAATATTTTCTAATTAGTACCTTCAAAAAGTGGCATATGACACTTTATATACATTCAAACACCGGCATATGTTACAAAACGGAATACAGGGGTGTTTGATTAATTTTGGCCGACTATTATTTCTTTATTTGTTCAGCGTGTGCTCAAGATATATTGTTGGAACTTGAATATACCTTTAAATAGAATAGATTTAATAAAATAAAATTGAAAAATATCTTAAAATGTTAGTATTTACGAAAATAATGACCATACATTAAAAAATAGGTTTTCCAAAATCAGTAAAAATATTTAATAAAATAGTATAAACTTCACGAGAAAACTTTTATTTTTCTTTTAATTATTGGAAAATATATGAAATTCTATGGAAAACACATTTTTAGTGTATGTACTTCTGTGGTCATTATTTTAGTAAATACAAACATTTTAAAATATCTTTCAATTTGGATATATTAAGGACATTCTATTTAAAGATATATTCAAGTTCCAACAATATATCTTAAGACATGCTGAATAACTAAAGTAATACTAGTCGGCCAAAATTAATCAAACACCCTTGTATTCGACTCCTAAAAACGAAATATGCTACTTCGAAAAACGGCATATGCCACTCAAAAATATAGGAAATTGTTATTTAAAAAATTACATAATAAATAAACAAAAGTTTTGAGGATAGATAAAATGTTTTTATTTAACTAAATTTGAAAATTAACTAAATTTTCATACATGTCTTTAATTGTCTTTTAATTGAGCGCAAACCAAAGTGATTTATGATAGGAAAAGTAAGAGTCGTAGTAATGCACTTGAGTGTCTATTCCACGGAAGAAAACCAAATCAATGATTGTATTGCCATTTGTTGTAATATCGTTGTTTTTGAGAAAGAATCGTTTCGAGTGTAAATGAGTTATTAGAATTTGTCAAGGATTTTTATTTACAACAATATTTAAGTCGCCCAGTAAAATCACATTTTCGTTTTCGATTTTATCTAAACGGATATAGATGTTTGTTATGAGTGTATTGACATTATTTTGAGGTGTTGAATAGATTAATAATATGAAAATGCTTTTTAGTTTGAAATTAATGCATTCAAAATGTCACTGATTGTTGTTGACTGAATATTCAAATAAAGTTTGTCCAATTGATTTTGTATAGACGACGCTGCCAGATGCTTTATTCGAATTCTTTATACTTGTTAATAAATTGAAGTTTGTAAAATTATAGCTATCAAATTGCGATGACCAACATTCGACGAATAATAATATATCAGCGCAAGTATAGTTTGGATCGGAAAGAATATCATTAAAATGTTTTCCAAGTGATTGAATGTTTTGATAAATTATTCTAGTGCCAGTAGTCTCGTAAGTTGATAGAAATGGTTGAAGAAATGATAAAGCTGCAGTGGTTCTTAATCGCGTTAGTTCGTTTTCAACTAATATGACTGTTGGAGTTTCATATGGTTGTTCAAATGTGCTATCAATAAATAAACCATCAGCGGATCGAGCTCTGCTCATGCAACATATACTTCTGAACGTAACATTCGTTTTGACAATTTGACAACAACATTGTCATAGCTTTGACCTTGTGCTTTACAAATAGTTATTGCCTCAGCTGGCACTAAAGGAAATTGTGTTCGACGTACGCGTACATTTTGTTTCGCATCGATGCGATTTCGCGTGTTATTCTCTCAATTGGAGTCCAATTTGCACCGTAGTTACATCTTTTTGATAAATTCAATAATTTGCTTCGCGTGTTAGATCCAATATTTTTATCAAAAATCTCAATCCATAATCGAGTTGGCTTATCAAATATGCATTCAATTTTACGAATAATTCCATTAGCCCCGTTAACCAGTCCATCTTCTACATCTACGTTAACTGTCACCATGTAAATTGTACTTTATTTAAAAACTAAGGAAGCTGGTAAACCAAGTGTTTTAGTACTGTGAAGATTTTTTACAGTATTTAAAGCGTCGTTTTTAACATCTAATGACACGTCTCCAACAGCTATGTCTTCAGCAATAGTAATAAATTCCATGTTTTTCTTAAGCGATATTGCAATTCGATTATACATATCTACTTCGTCATTTGTTTTAAATAGTCGTATTGTTTCACATGGTGGTTGAATCTTTAAATTAAACAATTCACGGGATTTAAATAAAGCGATATCAATCGGTTTGCACGCGCCTACAGCTAAGTTATTCAGAGCATTAGCAAATTGGAGATCATTCTTTTGGCGTATTATTTCGGTCAGTTCAAAAGCTTTGAATGGTTCCCAAAGTGTATTTGCAAATAATTGATCATATTTACTGCTAGCTGCTTGAAAAACGAACTTATCTTGTATCGGTCTAAGTTGATGAAAATCTCCGAAACAAATTATAGATTTTCCACCAAATCGTTCTGTAGTTTGAAATATTTCTTTTAGTCGAAAATCAATTTGCTTTAGCATGGTAACGCTCACCATAGAAATTTCATCTAAAATAATTACTTTTAAGTCTTCGAGTTTAGAGTGTAGCGTATTTCGCAAGTCAGCACTTAAACTTTTAACTTCAGACTTGCACTGATTTACTGGTAGTGAAAATGTTGAGTGTAAAGTCATGCCACCAATGTTAAACGCTGCTTTTCCTGTTGGTTCACATAGATGAACTTTTATCGAATCTGGTAGAACACCAGGTTGTGAGTTGTAAATACGAAGCATTGATTGATTTATTGCGCTTATCAATTTTGATTTTCCAACACCAGCACCTCCTAAAACGATGTTTATAATTTGATCGGTTTTAGTTCGATATATTATGTCCATGCAAAATTGTCGTTGTTTCATGTTAAGTGATCGCATTAAAGTATAATATTTATCTTCGGTTATACACTTTGGTGTAAGAAAGCGTTCAATTGTAGTTTTCGGTAATTAGTTACTAATTTCTTCGCTAAGACTATATTGAGCTTTGTTATCGATTGTATATACTGTAAACTCATTATTATGATCATCATTTTCATTATTCGCAATTTCTTTAATCTCGATTTCTTTAAACGTGTCCTAAAAATCTTTTACATCAGTAAAATTATTGATGTATTTTCGTGCATTCGTATTAATAATTGAGACATTTTCTTAATATTTTTCTTTATATCAGTATTAATGAGATCTTCGGATTCGTTAAGCCATGGAAGAAAAAGCATGCACTGTTCATCTAATTTTAAATTATATCGTCGACATCTAATAATTTTCAACTTTCTCCGTTTTTCTATATATCCAGTATTGTTCTCCAACTGTAAAACTTCATTATTCGTGACTTCTATGTCTTCGATTAAATCTTCATTTTCGTTTAATTTTTCACTTTTCTTTTGATTTTTGTGACCGTTAAATTGTGCTAAAAAATCAGCTAAACAGATGTTAATCAAACAATCTGGACGTAATGGATAATATTCTTTAGAATTTGTTTGGTATATATCTATTAAATATTCGTCCAAAGAATATAACTGATTTTCCGATTTATTAAAAATTATATATGTTAAGAAATATCAATTATAATTTGACCATTATTTGATTTTGCAAGATTTAAAAAAAATTATTTAATTGATTAGTTTTCCTTTATTTATTACGAAAAAATTATTAAAATTAATTAAGTTTATTAATCTTTTATATTTATATCATATATATTTAAGAATATCTAAAATTATAAAAAAAAGCTGAACCGTATTTACAACAGAAGTTTAAAATCATTTTATAAAATTAAATTTAATAAAAATATATTAATAGCTTTACAGTTTTGAATGAAAATTTTTTTCTCATTTAGTGAATTAAATACAAGAAATATTTTAATATATACTTTACCATATATTTAAAAACATTTTGATTTAAATAAATTTTTATTAGAAATATAACGGGCTAATTTGTCATATATTTTACAATTTAATTTATTTTTTATTCTATTTAATAAATAATAATACAATTTTAAATTCAAAATGTTGATCTTTAATTTTATAATCATTGCTTTAAAATTCTTATTAATAATTTTTATAATTTAAAAAATTAAGAGTTACTTTTTTATTTGTTCTAGTGAAATGTTATATAAAATGATTATTTAATTAACAATTACTTTTAATTAATCTATTTTTAATATAATACGGAATTCGTTCACTGAATTGATTATATATATAAACCATTGGAAAATTTATAAACACAAAATTGGAAATTTATAATGAATTTATTTTTATATTAATTAAAAATTCATTATAAAAAATTCTATTTAAAATATAAATTCTTTAGCGACATTTTAAGTAATATAATATAATTATATTTATTAATATATTTTTTCATATTTAAAATTAATTTTATGCGCCTTTTGTGAAAAGTATGATAACCTACTTTTGCCAAAAAGTTTGAAATGATTGAGTAAAATAGAAAATAGTAAATATTAAAGTATTAATTTTTAAAAATAAAACCAATTAAAATTTAATCAAAATTGAAGCTTAAAGTTTACTTTTAACATAAAACGGGAGTATTAAAATAACACTTGACTTTATTGTTTAAATATACTATTATACAAAAATTATAGTTCACGGTTATTCCAAATTGTCTTACAAATAAGTTTAAAATTTATATCCCTTTAAACTAAAATCACATGTAGCAAATTAGACCATTATAAATTAAAATTAATAATAATAATAATTAATATACTTTTTATAATTTCATTTTACAGTTTAAAAATAAATTTTAAAAAACGATATAAAAAATTTTTTTAAATTAAATTCTTCAATTTCATTGTTATCTTGATTTTTAAAAATCATAATTTAATTTATATTTTAATTTGTGTGATGTAGCGTTGTGCCGAGTTTTAAAACAAAAATAAAAATAGAATAAAATATTAGATTTTTATTTCGATTTAACGAAATATAAATAAAATAGTTTAAAAAAATTAATTAAAAACAAAATAATAATAAAATTAATTAAAATTTCACCTTAAAATAAAAATAAAAATAGAATACTTTAAAAATTTTGTTGAAAAAAATAGAAATAAAATAATTTAAAAAATTTTTGTTATCGATTAAAAATTTTTAAACTAATCTATTTTTATTTCCATTTTCAATGAAAATAAAAATAAAAATCGATTATTTTATAGATTTTTATTTCGATTTATCGAAATAGAATTAAATTGTTTGTAAAAATTTTTAAAATCGAAATAAAATTAAATAGTTTAAAAATAATTTTTAAAATTGAAATAGAAATAAAATATTTTGAGAAAAATTTTGAAAATAAAAATAAAAATAAAATAGTTTAAAAATATTTTGGAAATATAAATAAAAATAAAATACATCGAATAAATTGCAATCGGCACAACAGTAGTGTGATGTTCACTCAACAATAGTTAAAATAAAACTGAATCAAAATTTACAAATTCACTTGATTTTGAAGTGATATATACAACGATATTTTTAAAACCATTTTGTTGAAACAAATTTTAGCAAAAAGAGCAACTGCTTAAAAAACGAAAATAAATTATGTTTATGCTAAAATATAATAAATAAATTAAATGCTAAAAATATTTCATAGACAAAAAGATTTAGTATACGGCACTGTTTATTATAATATAATTCCTTATTCATGTTAAAGACTATGTTTATATATCTTTGAACTAGTATTGTAAAGCTTTTTTATATTAAAAATTAAATCAAAATTAATTTCTTATTTCGATAAATTAATAATATACATCTAAAATTACAAGAAAAATAAAATAAATTGATTTTAATACTGCAAGAAACAATACTAATAAAAGTTTTATAGAAAGTCAAAACCAAATTGAAAATCACAAATATGAGTGAAATTAATTATGATTAATTGAAATAAAAATTAATAAACTATGATGTCAATTAAAGTCCTTAAATTTTGTATTAATATTTTGTTAATGTATACCGTGTTATTTATTACAGAATGTGCTTAAAAAATGTCATAATTTTAATTATATTATAATATTAATTATAATTTTCTTTTAATTTTGCTTCATTGACAATTTTATTGTCTTATAAGCCGTGTTCGGCTACATATATCTTATAATATATAGTAATAAATGTATTTTGAGCTTATTTGTTTGTATAAAAAGTTTATAAACATGTAACGTGATATTATTTAAAAATTTATACGGTTAATGTTTTTAAAATTAAGATTAAAATTAAGTTTAGAATATTTAAATTTGCAATCATATTAATTAAATTAATAAAAAAGCAATATTATTAGAATAATTTTTTGACTTATATTAATGTTATATAAACTGTATTCACATCCGGAAATTTAAAATTAATAATATAATAGAATCTTCTTATTAAATAATTGGGGTTTACGGTAATATGGTTTTAAATAGCGTTGTTTAACTTTTATATTTATATTTAAATTTGATTTACATTTACAACTTAACAATTTTTAATCTTAATTGAAAATAAAAATATTAATAGATAAATAAAAACAATTAGTTATAAATTTATAAATATAAATTATATAAAAAATGTGTCCAACTATAAAATATTTCGATTTATCGAATAATTATTCAAATTCAATTCTATATTTTATAAATATATATTGTCATATAATTGTTATATCTCATAAATTTGTAATTATCATTCAAAAATAGATCAACAATGAAATAATATTTATTCAAACTTATTTTTGTTTCAAAATTATGTTAATTAAAAGAAAAAATTATGATTAAATTGATAAAAACATCAGTTATATTAATATTCGTATATGAATTTTCACTCATTAATTAATTAAAATTAAAAGAGTTTTAAAATAATAATGAAAATATAATGTAAAAAATAATTAGTTATCGAAAAATATATATTTATTCTTTAATTTTTAAAGACACTACTTTCTATAAATTAAATCAATAATTAACCATAAATTTATTTGCCAATTATATTTATATAAATTTTTAAACATAAATTAATTAATTATTTAATCATATGTTACAGTTTTATATATATTTTATGATGTTAAATAATTTAAGTTTTAAAAACTATATTAAATATGTTTTTTTTACTAAAAATATTGTTTTTATATTAATAGTTACATTCTAATTCTACATAAAACATAGAACTATTTTTATTTATTCTGTTATTTACACACCCTCTCCTGGTTTTGACGGGTTTATTGATTCGATAGTAATTCTCTAGTATGTTCTACGCGGCAAATGGCAATACAAGTATAGATTTGGTTTTCTTTTGCAGAATTGTAACTCATGTGCATTACTATAACTGTGACTTTTCCTATAAAACCTCACTTTAGTTTAGCGCTAAATTAAAAGTTATGAATTTAAAGATATATATGAACAATTTTAAATATCGTTAATTAAAAATATTTTATTAATTTTCTAACCTTTTGCTATTTTATTTAGTACTATTTTACTTAATTGCATATTCATTTATTTATAGTGGCATAATAATTTTTTTGGAGTGCAATTTCCTTTTTTGGAGGGGCATATATTCCTTTTTTCGGAATGGAAAATTCCGTTATTTGGTGTAATTCCGTTTTTTGGAGTTGCATATTCCTGTTTTAGGAGTGGAATATTCATTTATTTGAAGTTATTCAGTTATTCAGTTATTAAGTGGCATAATCATTTTTTCGGATTGTCATTTCCGATATTCGGAGTGGCATATATTCTGGTTTTTTTTCGAGCGGCATATACCTTTTTGCGGTGTGGCATATTCTATTTTACCGGAGTGCAGTATTCTGTTATTCGGAGTCGTATATATTCGTTTTTCGTTTTGACTTATTAATCAAATGTCTTATAATAGCATATAATAAAGTAATTAACAAATATATATAAAAAATAATTAAACAAAATAAATTTATAATACTTTATTTTTAAATAAATATTAATAAAAGTGTACTCATTAACACTATTTTATATGTATTATTCTTTTTCTTTATATTATATATTATTATCAATTGTAGTGTTGAGTTTAATTTAAAAGTAAAAAATAAAGATATTAATTTTGTTTTTACTTTTTCTGTTACTAGATTTGAAAATAAAAGAAAAAGAAAATAAAAATTTTTTTAAAAAGTTAAAGAAAATCGACTATTATAGAATTTAACATTGAAAGTAAAAGTAAAAGAATATTTATTTGAATTTCAATTTTACTTGAAGCAATAGTAAAAGAAAAGTAAAACAACTTTGAAATCAATTGTAATAAAATTTGAATTTGTTTATTTGAAATTAAAACTGATTTTAAATAACTGTAAAATAAATTTAAATAACTTTATAAATTATTGAGAAAATTTATCTTTTAGATAGTTTCAAAATGAAAATTAAAATTTTATTTGCATTTCGATTATATTTTTAAAACATTTTAAATATTCAATTGCATTTTAATTTTGATTTAAAACTTTTTTAAATATTCAATTGTATTTCGATTCCTATATTCTAATATTTTTAATTTAAATTACATTTAGATTTCTATTTTAACAAAATATATAATTTTATTTCCATTTCTATTTAAATTTCACAATACTTCAAATATAAATTGCATTTTAATTTATATTAATCGAAATTAAAATTCAAATAGATTTCATTTTCAATTTCAATTTTTAATTTTAATTTTTTATTTTATAGCTAAATATCGAGTGTTTGTCTAAAAATATTATTATATTTTAATTTATATTTCTATTTTTAGCTATTTTAAATTGTATTTCAATTTTCAATTTTTATATTTTTTCGTTCCAATAACATTTCAATTTTGTTTTATAAAAATTTTGGATTTATATTACATTTATTTTTTGATTTTGCCATATTTTTTTATAATCAATTGCATTTATTTTCGATTAATTGAAATTGAAATTAAAAAAAAATAATTATTTCGATTTAAGTTATTGAAAATTGAAACCAATTCTTTTAGTTTATTGAAATGTTTTAATATATATATATATATGAACTTCAAAAATCTGGTTGTGATTTTTCATTTATTACCAATTTATTTTATTCGAAACTTTATTTTCGATTATTTTTGTTTAATATTATTCAAAATTCAAATAGTAAAATATTTAAAATTTTCAAAGTTATAATTAAATTTATAATATTTATTTTAAAACGTTGTTGCAGATTCTTTAACGATTAGGCTCCCCTGATGATGGTAAGAATTATAACATTATAGTGAATCTATATTTTATTTAAATATTTATATTACATATAGTAATTGTATATAAATGCGTTTAAAATTATGTATTAAAAATTAATTTTATTTTATAAATAATATTCGAAACTAGTTTATATGAACATACAAAAAAATAATTTAAACAATAATTATTATATTTAAACAGAATAATATTCTGTCGAACGATCCTTTATTTTCTTGGAGATATGCTATTAGTTTTGGATTAATATAAGACTATCCACTAGACTGAAGTAGAGGTCAAAATAATCAGAATCCTCTTAGTAATTTTGACAAAAATTAATTTCAATTTTAATCTTTAGACCAAATATATCGTTATATTGATGAATGAAAATATGGAGACACCTGAGTACGACGAATCTCTACCTCCAAAGTTTGTGAATCTGGACCCATCTAATGTCGAGCTGGGAAATATTATGTATGAACTTTTGGATCCCACATCAAATATTAAGGAAAATCAGAGTAAAGTCGGACAATTTAACTTCAAGACCAACTGGTAATTAACCGTTAGGAAAGCCCAAGAAACATTAAATCCCAGCTTTGGTCTAAGTATCGTATAAGCCAGAAAATGAAACTTTTGGAAGGACTAAAAGTCGTTTCTCTGATGGACGCCGAAAACCGAAACAGAGATGGCAAATGAGCCAAATGTGAAATTCCTCCAAGTGCTCTTTTGCGTCCTATTTCGTACATAATTCTAAGTGGGACCGTCCGGGATCCTTTGGATTGTATTCCGACATCAAATGAAAACCCTGTCGAACATTGACGCCACAAATACCATCAAATAGCCCTTCTGACTTATCCTTCCTGCGTTAAAATTATTCGGCTTCAAGAATGTCGATGTATGCTTTTAATAGTATACCTGTTGTTTATAATATACATTACTTACATTATTAAATATTATTACTTATATATTATTAATTACATTATATTTGTTACACATTATAATATGTGTTTAATATATCTTCACTCTTCAAAGCCTTAAAGCCTTATAGCCTTTAAAGTCTTTAAAGAATAAAATCAAAAAACCAAAAAACAAACAAAAAGGAATGAAACCCCTACCTAACCCATGGGATAACCCAGTGTTCACTGAAAAGAGGCGTCGTGAAAAGAGGCGATAATGACTAAATTTTAAAAACTTAAACTGTTTAACGATTTTATAGTGTTTTCTAGAAAATCTTTGTGAGCGCCGTATTGCGCAATTATGTCAAAAATAATCAATGTTTTGTTTGTAATGATAGAGATTACTTTAAAATTATTTTTGTTAGCTTTTCTTTATATATTTATTTAAATGATTATTCTGAAATTTATTATTAATTAATTTAAATTGTAAATTCTCAATAACAATCGAATTCTCCACAATTTTATATGTAATTTTATATTTAGCTTTAAAATTATGAAAAATATTCTTTAATAAATTTAACGATCAAAATCTAAAATAAATAGCTAAATCGGTTTACAAAATGATCCACGGATATACAGAGATTTCTATTCGATAAGTTCAATATTTTTTATAAAAATGATTTATAAGAATTTAGAATCTAACAATAAGTATAATCATATAATATTAATATCTTGAATAGGATTATTAAGGTTTACCATAATTTACCTTAATTTAATATAGTTAAGCATAATTTTATAAATCTTAAAATTATTACATTATAATAGAATTTTGGCCAAATGTACACCAATATTAAATGAGATATTTAAGAAAATTCTATTGATTTCAAAAATAGCTCATAAAAAAATCAGAAATCAATATTATGTAGTGAAATTATAAAAATTGTCATTAACTTTTGTTTTATTATTATTGGCACTTATATTTAATCATGTTATGCTTTTTTATTAGATATTTATTATTTTACTTATAATGAAAAATTCCTAAATAAGTTAAAAAGTTAAATTAATAATTCTTATTTATTTATTGTAGTGTTGATTTTACTTTTGGAAGAAAAAGTAAAAGTTATAAATTTTTTGACTTTTTCTTTTACTTTAAGAAAAAGTAAATGAAAAGTAAAATTAAAAATTTTGTTAAAAGAAAAGAAAAAGAAAAGTAAAATGTAAAATATTTGTAAAAGAAAAAGTAAAAGAAAAGTAAAATGAAAATTTTTGTAAAAAGTAAAAGTAAAATTAAAAAGTGAAAGAAAAACGATTATAGCATTGAATTTAACATTGAAAGTAAAAGTAAAAGAAAAATTAATTGAATTTTAATTTTACTTGAAGTAAAAGTAAAAGAAAAGTAAAATTAAAATAAATGTAAAAAGAAAAAGTAAAAGAAAAGAAAAATTAAAATAATTTAGAAAAGAAAAAGTAAAAGAAAAGTAAAATTAAAAATTGAAAGTAAAACAACACTACTTTAAATATATGGCAAACACATATTTCTATTTATCTGTTCATAAAACTATTTTATTAAAAATGTCGAAAAAATAAAGTAAATAATTCTTAATATTTAATACGAAATCATTATTAATATATAGACTGGAATTTTAGGGTAAGCAATAAATCACCATAATATACAACAGCATTCTAAATCTTTAATTATAATTTATTATTATGTTCACGGGTCGGTTAATCCGACGGTTTTACCCGACGTTATTCTTAAGGGTTCGGTTCGGGTTACTTTTTATCATTACCCGTTTTTGTTCGGGTTTAATAAACGTCTTTTTCGGTTAACCCGAATGAAACCGAAAAAACCGATAATCAATTTTTGGAATGAAATTTAAAGAATTATATATGAATTTTGACTTTATTAAAAGTCAAATAAGAATCTTATTGCATCTTAAAAATTCAACATTTTAATTATTAATATAAATTAATAGTACTAAAAATTAATAGTAAACTCATAGATATTATTTTTGATACAAGTTTTGTGTTTTTCGATTATTAAACCTTTTTTACCAATTTTTTGTGTCAGTTGTTGAGTTTTAGGGTTATCGGGTTTCTTATCGGTTCTTTTCGGGTAGTTCATCAAATTTATCGGTTCGGGTAGAAGAACTACTACCCGTAAACATCTTTAATTATAATAATAGCCCGACAATCAAAGACCAGATTTGCGTTTTTTTCGTTTTATATTTCAAAGTTATCTTTTTATTTGATATAACGTAACTTTAGAAGGGATTTGGCATCTATTAATGTCTATCTAATTGTAATAAAATAGAGAAAAAAATTCAGGACTAATTTCAGGAAAGAAACTTTTAAACTTTTTAAATTGTCTATAATTTAGAATCATTCAAAATGAATGATACTCAGGGCAAAGGGGAGTTTTAAAAAGCAATTCTAACATTAATTAATTTAAAAGATAATAAATTTATTATCATATAATTCAGGAAATAAATCAGTAAAATTAAAGATTTTCAGGAACATAAAAAAGGTGTCAAAAGCTCATTTTTGAATTATTTTATTTTTAATTGCATATATTTTATTGTAAATTTATTAATTTTAACTTTGTTCTGTAAAAAAGAATTTTCATGAAGTTTTCGTCTAGTTATAAATGTTTTTTAACATTATAGGAGGCTTTACGGTAGAGATGAACATTTTTAACGGTTAACATTTAACTTTAGCAGTTAACCCGTTAAGGTTAAGATTAAACATCTTATGCAAAGTGTAAGTTGAAATGTTTTTAACCGGTTAGAGTTTAAAATATTACAAAAGTTAACCGTTACCTTTTTGACTTGTAAAAACTACTATATTCACTAAATACTTAGTAAAATCCGATTTCAAAATCTTAAACATTATAATTTTTAATTGTTTTGCGAATATATCTGTTGAAATATCATATAAATTACATGATGGATAACGAGTTTAAACGACAATATTTGCTATCATAATTAATTTTTATAGTGAATAAATTTTTATTGCTAATTTAGTTAATAATTTATGATTAAAACCTTAAAATAGGTTAACCGGTTAACCTGCGGTTAACCTGCGGTTAATAAAATTGCAGATAAACTTAAAAAACTTATTAACTGTCAAACAGATAAACTGAAGTTAAAAGTTCAGATACTTGTCCAGCTAAGGTTAAAGGTTAAAGAAAATCTTTAACTTTTAACCAGAGACCGGATATTTGGTTAAATCCCAAATTTCACCAAACCCACCAAAATTGACAAAAAATCGTTATAACAACCAAATTTTTTAAAACTGTTATTCAACCAAATTTATGGTTAAAATAAAATATCACTCGAAAAATGAGAGTTTTATCAAAGATTATGTATTTAAATTTTTTTGTTTATTCTTTAAAATTTTTTTAGTATGTGCTAAAATATTAATATTCTTAAAATTATTTAAAAATGTTTTCTTTAAAATCTTAAAATGGTAAAATATGTATTAAATAAGCAGAATTTTTTTCGAAACTTGAGGCAAAAGTTTGTTTAAAAACTTTAATTATTAAATATAAGAATACTTTTAGTAAAATAATTTTTTTTGAAACCACCAAATTCTATAATTTTTGTTCCCAAATAACCAACAATTATCAAAATCTTATTTAACCAAATATCCGGTCTCTGCTTTTAACCAATGTTCATCTCTACTTTACGAGACAAATACTCGATAGGTTAAGATTTAATCATAGTTATCCAGAGGGGCGCTTGACTTCCAGCTAGAATTTTGGAAAAGGTGACCCCTCATGAAAAATCGGGAATTATAAAAATTGTAGGTTAAATTCGTCGAGTTTTTCGAGATGGCTTCAGAAAACCAAAAAATTGTGTTTTAAATCCGATGAGGTTTTATGGATCTAACCCTCCCTTAGAGCTTTCGAGTCTGGGTAACCATGGCTTTTATTAAAACTTGAAGTTGAATTTTATAATTATTCATTTTATAAAGTGCTTTAATTAATAATTTTTTTGTGATAAAGTTTTATTGTTGTTTTTTAACAGAAACCAATCGAAACAAAGCCATCGACAACAGTGGAAAGTCCAACACTAGTGGACATTAATAATTATGGATCGATTAGTGAAAAGAAAGCAGAATCTAATCCAAGCACTGGTAAGTCAATCGATCATAATTCAGATACGGATTCATTGGACGGCAAAAAACTAGACAGAACTAAACGACAATCGAATAAGAATAATAAGATGCCAACAACAATGAAAGATGAATCAATGACAACACCAACAACGACTCAATCCACACAAAACAATGCTAATATGGCTATCGATGACATCGAGTTAACAGAACGCGAAGAGAAAGAATTACAGGAAAATTTAACAAATTGGTTGGCAGTGATGTACAATTCGAACGAAAAGTTGGCTAAAATGTTGGGACACCAGTTCGAAGACATGATACTTCGATGTACCATAAAGACGACAAACTGCACGCATCCAAACGCTTTCGATAATATATTTACTCCAACAGAAGGCAATTGCTTTACATATAAATCTTTAGCAACGAAAATCAATAAATACGATAAGGAACACCTTAAACAGGAGACATCGATCGCTGGAGTGAATTACGGGTTAGAGTTAGTTCTCAACTTAGAGATCAACGAATACCTGCCCGGTTCTGCACAAATAGGGGCAATAGTTATGGTACATCATCCCGAAGAATTCGGTAATTCTGCTTCGGAGGCTATTTTCGTGGCTCCACAACAGTCCACATTCATAGGCCTTCGAATGGTGAACATCACGCGATTGGCGACGCCATACCCAGAAGAATGTATAGATGAATGGCCATCAGCATTGAAAGGTCGATTAACGCAGAACTTTACATATTCACAACAGGCGTGCTTAAAAATATGTCTTCAAAGAACTATACAGAGGCGATGCAACTGTCAGTCAGCGATGTTACCGCAGCTTGAGTTCAATTCAACGCTTAAAATTTGCGATACCAGAGTCAGAAAAATTCGAAGCTGTGTCGAAGAAGTGATGTTCAGGCCTGAAGATAAAGTTAATGATTGCCAGTGTCCGCCAAGATGTCAGGTTGTGAATTATGATAAAACAGTATCTGTGGCGCGATGGCCAACACGCGAAGATAGGGTCACTTTTGATCGCAGAAAAACTAATATTAACTTTCAAAATTTAGCCAAAGTAGCCGTTTATTTCCAAACTATGACCTGTCAAGAGGTAACACAACAGGAGGCATATACAACCGCTAAATTATTATCATCTATTGGAGGCATTCTAGGAATGTATGTCGGATTTTCGTTTCTTTCGGTTTTTGAAATATTCGAAGTATTTGTGCGCAGATTATGGTATTTTTGCACTAAAAAGAAGCATCGCTTTAAAGCAGCTGTTCATACAATTACCGCTACACTTGCTTTAAACAACAATTACAATTCAAGACGAGTTCATTTCCAAAATTAATAACTAATAACAATTCTCCTTAAATTCACGACCTTTTACTGATTTTTAATGTATTTTATATAGAATTTCATTAAGACATTAATATATTAATAAGATATTGTCTACTAATTGGGTAAATATTAATTTGATGGATTAACGCCATCACTCTTCCCTTACGCCTCATTCCGTAATTAAACTTTTTTAAATTTAAAATGTTTCTCTTTTATATTTTAGATGTTTAGGATTCATTTCAAAATTAAATTAGATAATACTATTTAGCGATCTTTAATTGAAAGTTTTCTATGTTGAGCTCATTATATGATTTTATTTTCAAAATGTTTAGTATCGGTATTTAAGAACTACAAATAACTTATAAGAAATTAAACTTAATAATAGAACTCAACTAATTTCTTCCATCAAACATACCATAATTTCTAATTTAAATTTATAAATTAATGTAAAATAATTTATTTTTCAATATAAATAATACGAATATAACAATAATGAAATGTAATGTATTTGAATGATTAAACGAGTGATTGATTACTAACTCGTAAGTGATTTGGAGATCTATTAAAGTACGATATATTGTTTTAGTTAATTATAGATTATTATATTCTGGAATATCTCTGGTAATTAAAATGCCATTGAGTTGTGTTCCAGACCTAATAAGAGAACGCGCAACAGATGTCTCCATAGTATGAGCTCTAATAGACGTTATTTTCTTTCGTTTGAAAGCATTTATCATCAGTTGTTTGACATGAATTCCCTAAAAAATACAATTTAGTGTTTTTGTTAGTAATTTTGTTTAGATAACATATTATTTTATTTATACTATAATTATAACTTACACTGTAATTACTACTCATTATACAATAGATAAACGGGTTTACAAAACTATGAGCAGTTGAAAGCCAATGACATATGAAATAAGTGCCCACATATGCGTAATAATGTAGCGGTGATTGAGGTATTCTCAGATCATCGAACAGCCACATAACCAAATTGAAAAATTGAAGAGGAAACCAACAAATCGCAAATGCTATCACAAGCATTATTAACATTTTCATAACCTTTACAAATCACAATATTCAACGTATCAGTTAATTCATTTTATATACCGTATACGTAATGTAGAGCTCGGAATTCGGAGACAAAATTTAAGACAAATAGAACACATTAACGGACATATTTTGATATACAGATCAGTTTTTATAAAAGTGAATGATACGTCACAAAAGATTATGTACAGTATAATGGGTAAAGTCGTCAAATTCAGGAAAGTCCTTCTTTTTATTGATACAATAAAATATGAGTACGAATTACATTAAAATAAGCATTTTGAGACCTATTTATTGTTCCTGAAAATCCTGAATTTTACTGTTAACTCCTGAAAATGCTTGTTATTCCGGGATTTACATTTTTTGAAGAAGTAAAAGAATTTTTTCCTGATTATTGTTTGGTTATGGAAAGATGTTTAACACTGTGTAAGGTGTAAGTAAAAATCCTGGTTTGAAAGGCTTTGTTTCTAAAAAATATTCATTAGAATTTCAGCTAAAAACAAAGTTGGCCTAAAGTGAGATTTTTGAATGATATTTTTTTCTATGAGGACAATTTTTTGACCATAAAGAATTTTTAAAAATTCAAAAAGTCCTATAGGAGTCAAAATACGTTTTAGTCAAAACATTTTTTATCTTGTAAACGGATAGATAGTAAAACCGTTCATTTTTAAAACATTTAACAATTTAGAGTAGATTTTAATAACTAAAACATAATAAAAACAAGAAAGAGTATGAACATACACAATGAGCTCACTTTATATTAGTGATTGAAAATTTTTGTTCATTACCGGTACGACAGTGAATTTGGATATTAGCTCCGGTAACGGTACGGTAATGAATAGAAAAAATGAAATTTTTGCGGTAA
>JAQGAW010001791.1:0-17466 GCA_034698025.1 Phthiracarus crinitus
CTTTTATAGGTTTAAATCGAAAAAAGTTGGCGAATATATTATTAGCAAATTAGTTTGGGAATACCTGCAACTAATTTAGTATTAGAACTAAATTTAATTGCATTGTTGTAACCTTATATTGAATGACCTTATATTGCATATTACGATACGTATTGGTTAATCATAAACATAAGAGCACTGCTAACTCTAACTAATAAACAAAACAAAGCAATAATAAAAAGCTGCACAGAACACAACACAACGCAACACAACAACAGCTATGAGTGAACGAAGCGTATACACATTACTAGACTCAAAACTAGTTCTCCGCACACAATGTACTAGACGTCAGTTTGGAGCTCACAACTACATTACAGCGCACGCGCACTCACGCCAAACCACTCGTATTACTGAGGAATTTTAGTTTTCAAAATACTGATTTAATAGCGTAACGTCTGAAGCTCTGAAGCTCTGAAGGTCCCCACTAAGTGTCAATCGGTTTGTATGGTTTGTTTTTGTATGGATTGTATGGTACACTGTATACGATAATAGAAACAAAATTTTTATTTTATACTTCGACCACAACTAAACAACTTTTTCAAGAAAAAAAAACACATTTTTCCTAATGATTTATAATTTCGTTAATATATATAATATGTACGCCACATATCTATGATATTTAATCTTAACTCGTTTATAATTTATTACTATTCCAGTGCGCACACTGTGTTAGTAAAAGCAACCGTTAAACGTTAAACGTTAAACCCTTTGTATTTAAAATTCAACTCGAAAAATAAAAAATTTTGGCAAAAACACACACAAATTTAAATAAACTAATCTGATATATCGTGAAGTGAAATGCATTATGCATTTTCTGGAATTTTTCTCAGTGCGTGTCTGGTTAGTGATACTGTAGCGATAGATTTAAAAAGAGTACATTTAAACATTTGAAAAGCCAAAAATATAAACGACCGATAACTGGTAGAGATGGTAGAGAGGGAGCGGTAAAGAGAGATACAGAGAGAAAAATTCGAGCGTATTATAAATCGCTTTCTTTAAAAGATGAATGAGATGAATGAGGGAACGGAGAGGTTAGTATAATAGCGAAAATATGTGTGTATCTCTGTGTATGTGTGTGCCTCTCGCTCTAACACTGCAAACACTGCAACACTGAATCGTAACGCATATAAAAGTTACTCTTAAAAGTTACGTACATCTAAAAATAAAATGACATGAAATTTTTTCTTCTCTCTTCAGAAAAAATTGTTTTGTTACTCAGAGAGAGAAAGAGAGAGAGCAAAAAATATGTACAGTATATTCAGCACATAATTGAAGTCTACTTAAGCTATAGTTGTAGTATTGTTGTTTGCGTACAATTTGTTAGTAATACACCAATTGAGCGAAGAAATCCTTCTCTTTTTAATTTAGTAACGAAAGTAGTTCAACGGAGGCAAAAAAATTTTATCATTTTTTCTCAATAAAAGGTAGTTATTATTTTTTAATTGATGAATAAAAAATTGATATAATAATGATAATAGAAAAATTTAATAAATAATAGGTAACAAGAAATTCAGTTTTCTTCACTTTCTCGTGATTTTAATTAACGGCGATTGTTATTACGGTTACGGTTACCGTTTTTTATTATTACAGTAAATTCAATTTATAAATATATTTAGAGCATCGCATGACGACTACCCTGTGTGTGATAACTTACTTTACTTTAGTATAATCAAAATTTTCAATTTCCACTGAATAATCAGTAATTAATACTTTAGCATAACAGGCACTAAAAACTTTTTTTCTTCGCAAACGCACAATACGTTATAAATATTACAACAATAAAAGCTGATACGCAGTCAGCGAATAAGTTTTACGAGATATTTTTTCTTGATTTTACTCTTTTCAAACTTTGCTTTTTTATTGCTTTACGCAAAAAACTACAGCCAAACCAAACCGTATTTCTCGTTACGCAACAGCTTAGTTAATCAGTTTTATAAATAGACTGCACCGAACGATTTTCTGCTACCGTTTTGAATGAGAGTGAGAGAGGGAGAGGAGAGAGCACTCATTTAATCATCCCTCGAGTCAACGGATCTCACGACTAGTTTTATAAATCGGTTTTATGCGCCACCAATGAGAGAGTGTTTTCTTTCTTTATGTACAGATAATTAATAAAAAAAAATACCGTTTTGTGTCTCGGATTTGGAACAACATAGTTATGGAAAGTTATTTTTCTTTATCATTTTTAAACCACAGAATTAAAAATGACGCACAGCAACGGCGAAAAACCCCAATTATTAAAAAAAATTAGTTGTTACGATATCATTACGGTTAGTGTGCATATAAAACATTAACTGCTAGTAAGCGCGCGACTCGCTGTGCGAATATGCCTTTGAGGCAAACGATACACTAAACTCAGTATAAGCTGAATATCTAAACCAAAATGAGATTCTCATTAGTGGCTCATTACCATAAAATCTTGTTCAGTATTTGCACGATAAGCTAAACAATGCATTAGATTACTCTTTAAATTCGGGCACACAATGCGATACATATGCAGTAATATATACCCGTAAATATATATAGAGATTTATCACTTCCTGGAAGTAAAACCTTTAAAATTAGAATCTCATGTGTATCTTATAATTTTAATGCTGAAGCAATTCTTCTTTTAAACTTTAAGACTCCCAGTAAATTTTTTATTCTACTCTACAATAATAATAATAATAAAGTTAAAATTTAGCTTTTTTACGCTTTTATGGATTTGATAGACTATTCAAGTGTAACAAAATATGTAAAAGTAATTTATAAATTTATTTTTTGTTCATAAATGTAAAAAAATATAACATTTTATGCAAGTTTATGACGATTCCGGTTTCTATTACACTTCACTGGCTCTTCTTATTCTTCTTAAGTTTAGTTTGACAAAATTATCGTTAAATAACGGTTACAGAGATCAACTTGATTACACTAAATTTGCTTTAATATTAGGTTTTGGTTTTAATGGTTGAAAAAATGATCTATAAAATAAGTGCTTATTATTTTATACAGTATCTATTTTTTAAACTATTCCAAATTGTTAATCACATTATAACGACCAATCGTTGACAAACATCACTTTATCACATATTCACCGATAAAATTTGTTAATTGGATTACAAATATATTTCTCTTTTTTTTCATTTATAAAAGGATAGATTTTTGAATTATTAAATTTTAATTGTAAAAAGAAGGTTATATACAAAGTATTATCAAAAAGAATAGCCAGAATCATACTCTTGAAAAATTGGGAGTTAGAAATTAAAATTAGAAATATATTCAGATGAGATTAATCTGAACTTTGGCTCATCCTTGTACCTCAAGAAAAAAACTTGATTAAAATGAATAAAAGAATTATTTTAAAATGCAAATTATAGTTAGTATCAAATTTTTATATTTCATTAAGTATCAAACTTTTTTTATGACTCGTGAACATATTTGAACCTTTGGGATGCAATGATAAATGGATGAGTTTCCATCGAAGTAATATAATTAATTATTTTACCACACTATAAATTAAACTGCATATTGTTTGAATATTTAGGGAACTATAAGAGTGTTAATTTTGTGGTTAATAATTTTCAACATTGCCGTATTTTGTAAAATTTTTAATTTGAATACAACTAACGTAGTTTCGTTAAATAATAAAAATGATAAACCAATAATCATAAAAAATATATTGATTCGTTCAAATTAGAGCGAAATTATCAAAATATTAAGTTAAAATAAAAAGTAATAATTTATATTCAAAATCCTTAAAAACAATTAATGTATTTATATTTAGAAAAGGATATTTTAGCATTAAAATATACTGTATTCTCAAGTGAAATAAATAACAACAAAATTAACAACAAAATTTTACAATTTTTTTGATATACATTATAACAAAAAATTTGAAATTGTGTTTTAAATCGGGCTTACACTTCTTGAAATGAAAGCCCGAACCGATTGGATTTTCTTAACTTAAGGCCCGAGCCCGACAAAGCCCGACACTTTTTGTCGGGGTCCATAAAATCGAAGGCCCGTTTCCACTGTAGTTCAAATGGCGCTAAAGTTACCTTTAGAAAATAATTTATAACAATCATGTTTTCAAATTACCGGTATTGGTCTGATAAGCAGCTTTTCTTCTTTAAAACCTATCAATTCAATATAAATTCTGTTAATACGTCGTTAACTTATTAAGTCAATACTGCAGTGATTACGTCAATCTAAATTTCCCATTTACATTGATAGAAGCGTTATATAATTCATGAGCTTATAATTAGAAAGGCATGATTACTTCGAAAATTATACATTAACACTCTTTTAACGAAGTCATAAATAAATCAACAAAATGTATTATGAAAGTTGCTCTGCGGTTACCCATTCCATAGTTTAAAGTCAACACAAGGTTATTTGAAATATTTTTACAAATAAATGTGATCTCAAAACTCATCGATTTGAACTAAATTGGGAGTAATTTGCGCTTTTTGTGGTTTGATTATTCTCTATCGATACCATCATTAAGACATACTGATAATATCATAATATTTTTATTCGTATTTCTATAAGTTTTTTAAAATTTGGTTTAAAAGCTATAATTACTAATTAATATTAAAAATATATTTATAATAGTTTTATGCGACAAAAAATTATTATTGCTAGTAATTACTAATTAGTCTAATTTTTTTTACACAAACTTCTGTAAGATATTAAACTATTTCTCATTTTAAACTATCAATTTAAATCTATTTATGGGGTAATGATTATAAAACTACACTCGTATTGGACACATAGCTATGCGTCAAAGAACAGGAAGCCGTAAAATGTAAATTTGTAGTTATAATTATAATTTTATAATAAAAAAGAGTAACATATATAATCACACTTGTGGTGCTTCTAAAACATATTTTTAGCTATCTTGGAAAAGTCAGCTTTGGATATGACAATTCATTATATTAATTATGGAATTTTGTGATAAAATATTTTACTTAAACTCTGCTCTTACTATTATACCGTATTAATTCTTTTATCAACTAATAATAAATAATTTTCGTCAATTTTAAACTCAAACTCTTATTTATGTAACTTATCGTTTTAATTCTTAAATACTTAAATTGTTCTCTAAGTATTATTTGATGATCCAAGTGTGGTCGTCTGAGGTCCGTAAACTAAATTTTGGAACAGCTCTCCTGTATCGCAATTGGTCAGCCTTGCAATATAATCAATATTTAAATGTTACTTAATTGCCAAGATTTAATGAACTAAAAATTTTGATGTGTTTTGGAATATTTGGCAAACAAAATTCCTGTAATAAGAATTCGGGAAAACAGAATTTAATCAAAACTTGTACTTAAATCAACGAATAAACCAAATATTCTATTCAAAGTGAGCGCATTATGAATGTTCGTTCTTGTTTTTCTGTAATTTTATTACAAGTTTAATTGCAAACGTAATAAACAATGCCTGTATTACTGTATAAAATTTCTCGAATTCAAATTGTATATTAATTTTTGAAAAAATTATTTATTTTATTTTTTTTATTAAGGAAAATAACTTCCAAATTCAATAAAAATCAAAATACAATTATCTTTTCCATAAAATATTTTTATTTATTATTTAGCGTATCATTACTAGAATAATAGACAAACTAAATATTGGGCTCAAAAAATGGTAGGATATAAATAAAAAACATTAACCTTTTCCTTGTTTTGCATGAATAAAAAAAGTATTGCAACTTTTTAAGCTTAAAATCTTTTAATGCAATGGAAGATAGGATTAATCGTGTCATTTTAGTTTATATTGTAATTAATTTGTAATCTTTTGTGCAACTATTGCTGGCCTTTAAGTATTACTTTTAATGAACTCGAAAGAAGAAATTATATGTGCTTTTAATGATAATAAAATATTTATTATATTTAGTCGATTATCTAATTAAAACATTTTTTTCTGATCACATAATGTAATCCTTTCTTTAAAAAAATCTACTGTATAAAAAAACTTAAATCTTTATATAAAAATTTTATCGATTTTGGTCATAATATCTGAGTTTGAGGTTAAATTTAGTTTTTGTCGCTCGTTCTTCGCTCATTAGATCTTATTTTTGCTATCAGTTAAAAATTATTTTTTACTTCTAAGAATACTACATTTGTTACTTTCTTTGAAATAAACATTAAAAATTCGGACACAAAACAGGATTATTATTCCAATTTTGGAAATCAATCCAATTGGGCTGACAAGATATTTAATGCTAAAAACTACAATATTATCGACACTTAAGTAGAAAAAACTAATTTTCTCATACTTTATCAAATATATCGACATTATTTATTCATTTGTTTTATTTATTTAGGGTCAAACTAATAAGATATTTTAAAATGGCTCACAACACAATTTTCTAGTTTTGATCTAAAGTTGAGAGAAAGTATCCACTCTTTTCTGTCATTGAATGTCCAAAATAACGGTCAACTTATTTAAAAACTTGAGTTTATTCCTACTCTGGGAGAGCCTGTTCTAAACCCAATCTCGTTTAAATACCTTTTTGTACTGGTCTTCCGTATTTCATTTTTGTTGAGTCAAAAAAAAACATTTCACTACAAGATATATCAATGTATTGTGATTTTATGATAATTGTAATGACATCATCTTTCATATAATAAGAAGCTTAATTTTGTTTGGTATATTGGAAGCCGGAATTGTGATCCGACTCGACCATGTGTGTCAAATAATGAGCACAGATTTGAATGAAATAAAAATTTCTTTTTCAACAAAACTTTAAAAGTAATACTGAATACATATTGTACAGTACGTATAACAATACCGAACGAATAAAAGAATTGAACATAACAGTACCGTAATATCATTATATGCTGACAAAATTTTTTTCAAAAAAAATTCTAGACTAAAATAATAATTTCTAAAAATCATTAGAGTCTGCATTACATAAAAGAAAACGTGTATCGCTATTGTTTAAATTTAGCGTTTGTGACTCTTTTTAAATAGTTTCTAAACTTAGAGAGACCTGTACTCAATTCTCGTTTAAGGTGTAAATCATAGCGTTATGAGTATATATTTATAACAGTATAAATTATATAAGAAAAAAGATCGCATTTTTCAAAGAATAATTATGCCGCATATACGGCATAAAAATACGAAACAACAATAACGCGAAAAACTCCTTAATGTTAGATAATTATTTCGCTCTAATAAATTGGTGCATAAAAGTTTTTGATGTCTTAAAATCCTATGCCTACGCTCATATTTCGCACATTTTCACACAAATTAAGTCTTCACTTAACTTTTTTTTTGCGCAAGAAAATAGTTTTACCATTTGGCTCTAATAAAAATATCTCAGCCAAACGCGTTCCCAAAAACTTTTTATTGACCCCTAATAAGTAAACTGATGCCTAATTATACGCGGAGTCCTATAAAACTGGCATCAATTAATGAAACAGTCATAAAATCGAACACATCTGCTTTTGACTTTCGGCATTCTTCGGCGCAGTTTTCTGGCAGCGATACGCCACAATAAAATTGATCAGAGCCTGACATCACACTGAGAGCTAGGGATTAGGCGTTAGCAGAGTATTCAAGTATGCGACCAACATCTGTCAATTTTAGATATATTAGAAAGTAGTGCACATATCATTCTGTATAAGCATAAAACTGGTATATCTTCGTAAGCAGTTTGAATGGAAATGTTTAAAACTAAAGTGCCAATAATTATCGTTTAGATGTTAAAAGTGGTACTAATGTTTGGGTGGCGTGTATTCATGTGTAATACTCCCGATGCGCAGATAATACCGAGAACTTATTATAATTACTGGTGGGAAAACACGAAAACATGATTTAGTTCTAAATAAGTTGAGAGAGAGAGAGAGAGAGAGAGAGAGAGAGAGAGAGAGAGAGAGAGAGAGAGAGAGAGAGAGAGAGAATCAGATAATACGTTAAAGGGTTGAATACATTTAGATAAATAACTGAAAACAGATTTATTTATGCTTTTGGCGTCATATCCGCGATTTGATTAAAATCAAATCAAAACAAAATTCTAATAAATGTTGAAACGTTTTGTTTATCTGTCACTGGAAATTCCGTGTTTAATTAACGCTCGAAATCTTATTATACCCAATGAATGGCATGTTTTATTCAGTTTAATTAGTCTAAATTATTTATTAATTAATTTTTATAACTTTAGATTGTTTCGCAATAGAGAAATATATAGAAAAAATTAGTATAATTGCGGACGTGATATAGCACTGGATAGCCGTGCAAATTAATGCCGCAATTATTATTAATGCCTGCCTTTCAAACTTAATTCCTGACTACAATTCCTACACTAATACGAAAATAATAGCTTTTCTGTTCTTGAAATGAAATAAAAAATATAATATGGACGTCTGTTTACCAAGATTTTCAAAATCAAAATTATTATTTTCAATGCTATTGTTATTATTTGCGCGTTTAGTCGCTGACGATCTATCGCAGTCTAAATTAACGAATAAACAACACAAATAAAATGTTAGTCAATCGGTGTTAACTAGAGGATAACAAACTCGCTGTCATTATTACTAGTGAAACACTAATGCGCTGATAAATTAAGCTTTATTGTCAAACATAACGAATTAAGGCATAAATTAGGCGAAAAAATAAGTCCAGCAGTTAAATAGACCTAATTTAGTCGAAAAAGCGTTTCAGTGCATACAGTACGGTATGTGTTGTATAAATTACAGCACACCATACACCATACACATCCTTGCATTTACATAATTATCATTTATTGATGTGTGCATTTAATAGCGACATAGAAACCCATGACTACGACCGGCATAATCATCTGCCGGAATCGTTGATTCTTGTCTGTTATGTGTGTGTGTTTGTTGCAGCAGTTCTTTAATGTCACTTAGTATTTCGTTAATGCAGTTTGAAAGGCGATAATTAGTTGAACTTCACGCTTAAAACTTTTTCAATTAAGTCACGCATTGATGGAAAAATATTTGCTTCAATAGAAATTCACAATAAAAAAATCGCTGAAGTTTTCTGAACGTTAACTGCTTGTTGTTTCTCACATTGTCTTTTAAAAGTTTATTTTTAAAGCGCACTGTAAGGTTTTTTTTTGTGAATAACTAGTTCTTTTAAGAACAGAAAACGTCACTAATCATGAAAGTAGTTGCCATTAAACTAAATCTTTTTAAGTCATATTAAATCAATTGCTAGTTATTGTAATTATCCGCGAAAAACAGATTAATATTTTTAGTTTTGTTTTCGCATAAACAAACACCGATTTAATTTTAAAAACGTGTTTTATTTTGAGTTTTTTATTACTTCGAAATCCTATTCAGCGTTTTAAATATTTGATTATTTTTATTATTTTATTGTTTCCATTGTATTAAAAAGCATATCACAACAGGTTTGGTAAAACACATTTGATATTAATTATATGCAACGCCTTATTATATGGAATTAAAAACATTAAAATCTTAATTATGATTAAAGATTGCGTTTGTTGTTTGACTCAGTTTTCGATTTATGTCACAAAAATCTTTTTATGTTGAACTCTAAAGAAATATTGCGATAAAATTCAGGAGTTTTACGAGAAAAAAAACCGATCAAACAGAAAATCAAGTTTAAGTTCAATTTCTGTTGAGGCGTTCGTTCGATCTTTGGTTTAATAAATCGTTGATACGAAAGAAAAAAAGATGATCAACAGGTTGCACAGTTTTACAGATAAAAATCGAGTACTGATCAAACAATGGATAAAAATATTCTTTATGATTTCGTAATTAAATCGTACGCACACACAGTTGTAAGAGAAAAAAGTCATTAAATAAATTGACCGCAAATTTTTTCTTAAAACAAAAGTGACACTTGTGAATGAAAGGTGCCTTAAACTCTCGGTCCCGGCTTTTGGCAGATAATAAAAGTTAGAAAACGGGCAAAAAAATTTTCTAATTAAAAAACAAAAGCTAATCTATAATTACATCTCCAGAAAACTGTTTGTCTCTGGTTCTGAAAATAGCAAACCAATAATTCAATTTGTATTCCACACAAAGAGTGACATTCACTGTTATTAAGTTATAGAAACGTTTTTACGCTCCATTTCCTAAAATTAACGACACGTACTCAATAAGTATGACCGTTAATATATTTTAATTTTCGGTATTGAAAGAAACAAAAAATGTTAAGTGCGTTTCGTTTCAAAATTAATGCGTCTTTTTTCAAACGAAAATGAAGGTTTTATGCGTTTTTCGACGAAAACATTTTTTAAGAGAGCGTCAAATGGCATGCATTTTTTCTTAAAACACAGAACGCCTCACAGTCTCTTTGAGAATAATTACTTTTTTGCCGTCATTACACATATCAAGTTTCCCTTTTACTTTCCACTTCTCGTCAGTGGCGATAAGAGAGAATTTTTAAAGTTTGAACCATTTTTTTCGTCGAAACATGTTTGACAGTCAAATTCGCATAAATGGCACGAAATTCAATATCACATCAGTTTTTTGGGTTTCTTACACGTCATCGGATTAATTAATTATATAAGTCATTATATCTTTAATTTTTTTTATTAAATCAATTTATTTTTACTTTGTCGAAACTACCATATCATTATAAATTCATTAACTTTTTTATCTCTCATAAATAAAATTTCTTAAACGTCACAGTGTTTGTCTAAAAATGGATTTTTCCTTATACTCTGTAGTTTAAAATTTGTTTAGTTTTTCGCTTCAACAGTGTGTGTGTCTCTTATTGCGTTCAAACTCCCCACTCATTTCCCTCTTCATTCATTCTGGCAAAGATTCTTTGATGATTATCAACCTCTCTCTCCCAAAACGAAATCTAATCCACAGTTGTTTAGTGATTAGAATACGAAAATATGGTGTTTATTTTCTTTATGCCCGCTCTCTTTCCGAAACATTCGCCACATTTCACAGCAACTCTAATGTTTTGCGTGTTTCTACATTTTTAACCATTTCGATGGTTTATTACAAACTGTTTGATCGAACCAATGATACAAAAAATTTTTGCGTGCATACAGTAATGATTTTTAATGTGTATTGCCAAATGAAACAATAATAATTAGTACAGAAACATAGTTTACTTGTTGAGCTTATAATTCAATAAAAATAATGGTTACAAAAGTATATGATTGTCCGCATGGCTGATAATTAATGTCCATAATGATGAACACACAAATTTATTTCTCATTGCAATTTTCTCATAGTCATGTTTTCATAGTATATGTATTATTTGCGAAAACTATTACAGACACACACAGACCCATACATACAGAGAGAAAACCTTACTGTGTTAATATGAAAATGGGTCGTGGAAATCAAATTCGTTTGACAATGCGATATTGTGTTTTTAATCGGTGTCGAGTTTGTGTGATTGTAGGCAAACAACGCACACAATCTCTAATAGGTGTCATATTTTTTTTTTGTTTTTTCATTGAAAAAATCTTTGAGGAAAAAATCATGTTTGACTATTTTAAAAAAGAAATTTATGGTTTTAGCTAATTATATAAATATTAAATATTATTAAGAAACAAGCGTTTCAAAGAAGTTTTTAATATTTTAATTACTGAAGGAAACACCATTGTCTCATAAAAATATGCATAAATTTTACTACAAAAAAGATTAAGAATTTTCCTGTTCTAACTGTTCTAACAGTTGTACCGAATAGAAGTAAACTGACAAAACGTCAAAATATTCGGTTATTACTTCAAAGCTGAGCCTAAAAGCTCTTGCGTTAGATTACATAAGCTATAAATTATCTCTTGTTTGAGAAAAATTGTTTGCATTACTTTTTTCCTCTCGAATGATGATTATTATTATTCTCAAAGGAAATTCAAATCCAATAATAAGTTTTTTCTAGTGATTTAACATTTAAAGTATGTGTTTGTTTTTCTTTTCGTTTCGCTCAGATTCAGTACGTTATAGTGAGCGACAAATTCAATGCTTGTTTATTTTCCGACACTTAAATGTCAAATTCTTTTTTCTGAACATGAATATTCAATATCATGTTTTATTCGTTAGTCTATTAAAAGGAATGTCTATATATTATAGATGCGTGAATATAACGTATTGTGTTTCACACTCGACAACTCGTTTCAATGACACGATAGGGTTGTTTCTGCAAAAATGCATTATAATGGCGAGCATTAAAATTAATTTATTCGGTAACACAATCGTTACGCAAAGTTTCGCAAATGAATTAAACATTATAAATATAATGATGTGCTATATTATCTTTTTAATTGATTAGTTTAAAGCTTTTTTCGCTTTAATTTTTCATATAATGCTGAACTGACATTAATTTTATTTTGATTAAAACGATGGATCAATACTATATGTTTTAAATAGAAAACAATGAATTTTTCGATAATTAGAAAATTATAAACTGTTGTTGCAGAAAATGTTGAAATATGGTCACGTAATTAAATTACGCGTTGTCAGTAAAAGTATTACAAGCAATAAAAAAGATATATAATTAAAATTTTAATTGCACTGTACAATCTCAAAAAAATATACTTAAACTCTGCCATCTATAAACCAATTTGTGTATAAATTGTGAAATTTTTTATCAATTATTCTTACACGTTAAATTAAAAGTTATTTAATATATCATAAAATGATAAAATTTTAAAATTTTTTGCAGTACAGTATATAGAATTTAAGGTAAATGCTAAAATGTGTAAGAACTAATTTAAAATAAAAACTAATGAATAGTAACGTTATAAACACAATTTTCTGAGCTTAAGCTTAAATCTGTTTATCTTAAGCTAAAAAGCCTGAATCTTTGAGCTTGAGCTTATTTATTTAATTGTATTTAACACTAAAGCTTACATCTGAGTTTATAAAATATTTTTTTAAAAATTAATTTACATTAATAATTCAAAGTTTTGTAACTTTAGATTTGCATTAACAAAAAAGGGGTTGCTTAAGATTTATATCATATTTATCAAATTTGTTTCATTAAAATATTCAATACTAAGATTAAATTCATATATTTTTTAATTTCATAGTCATTAATTAAAATTTCAAGCTCAATTAGTTACTACAGTATTTTCTTATTACATTGTGTTTAAATATAATTATTCGGAACAGTAAATATAAAAAATACCTAGTAATGTAAATGATTTTTAAACCAAATTTTAGACAAATTTATTTTTTACATTTATTCAATGGTTATTTTATTAAATTACTTTTTAAAATTATAAAAATTTAATAAAATTTTGCTTAAAATAGACTTTAAAGTATATAATTTCAATTTTTAATCTATTCTAAAATATTTTCGATTGCATAGGAATACCTTTTCGAGTTTTCTCATGTTACTCTACTATTCCTATTTCTAATCCATGATTATATATATAACTCTCAACTAATATGTTAATCAAAAATTATTTTTTATTAATTATTTTTAAATTCAAAATTATGTTAATATAAAGTTACAAAACTAGATTTTCGATGTTATCAGTCAACACTTAACCGATACTTTGCTTCATAAGTTTATTTCAAACTCTTCTAATTACGCAACATATTATCTAAAAAATATTTTAATTACTCTAATTGTTGCATAATTACGCTATATTTGACATATGCTCTTTGAATTTGTTTCCCTAGAAAACAACAGAACAATTAAGAAAAATATTAATTAATATGTGATCGCACAGATCAGGGCTTTCGTCGCCAAACACCGAAACATTGCTGCAAGCCTTTCCGGTTAATGCGCTAAACAGTATTATCCTTTACTTTCCTTCCTCTCTTTATTTTTTCAGAGATAGAAACTCCGTTTTTTTAAAGTAACGAAAATCTCACATAATATAGTCGTAAGCGTTGCTCATCAAAATCGATTTTAGCTCTGCTTTGAATCATAGCACATCATTTCGCTTATTGAGCGGTAGTCTCACCGAAATCAAACGAAATTTATTATACGTTTGTTTTGTTGTTTCGCTTTCATGTTATATCGAATGATGAACCAAACTAATGAGTATTCCATAATTGATCGCATCGAAAGTTGCCGCTAAAATATGGCCATTAATATATAATACACTTCTTCATACGTAACATATATAAGTAAATGTGTGATCATTACAGCAATCAATCTTGTTTTTTAACACTAGATTTAAAAACAAAAGACAGAGTAGTATTTTAGCGCATATCGCGGATTAGTATATCGATCAATATTTGAAATGACGAGCAGAATTGAAAAGTTGAAAGTACAGTATTATATCATACACATAGTGCCTATGACTTACGATAAGTTTTAAATTGCAATGCATTGCTACATTGAAACTTACAGTAACTTATGCTGGGTTTTAGTGGCTAATGTAAAATGTAAAAAAGCAAGTGTGTTTCGAATACTAAAATCTAGAATCAAATAAAAAATTGAAAGGAATACTGTATATACTAAATTTCGATTTAATTCATTTATAACTCATCAGAAAAAGTTTAGACTATTTTAATTCTATGGATGACAACTCTTGTCAGCTAAAAATTTACGAGCAACAAACTTCCTGAAAAACTTTGTTTATTTATGTAAGAGTTTCTAAACTTCCAAGAAATTCGAGCCGTATGTGAAACTTTCATTTCGTAAGAAAATAGATATATTAATGCCATTTCTTACGCTACTTTTTGTAAATTATGTGTTTCCTTGTAAGGGAAGTTCGTCCAAATAAAAGTGATTTGTCTGACTTAATGTGTTTACTCTTTCCCTACAAAATAATTAAATTTTTACAACTTCATAATAACGATGAGGTGGATAAATAAAATTTGTAAAATCCTTTAACCCCAAAAATAGGTTAATGTTTTTATGGTTCTGTGATTACCCTTAGAACTGTAATTCTATTAGCATTCCTTTATCCTCGCTTAAGATCAGAAACTGCACTTTTGAGCTAACGATGTAAAGTTTCGCGATAGCAATAAAAACTAAAATTTTAGAGTTTTGATAATGGAGTTTACTGTCTATAATAAATGCGTTGAATATTTTAATTCATAATTTCTTTTTTTGTTCTGCAAATACTGTAATATTTTTAAAATGAAATAGTTTTAAAAAAATCAATATCTCATAGTTTTTTATTCCAAAAAGCTATCCGTAAGAGTAATATCGCAAAAATGCTAAATTTTTAATATAGAAGAAGCAGTTATATTAAACAAAATATATTATTATTTTTTTGCATAAATATTTGAGTACGGAATATGTAAAAGGTTGTGCTCTGTGCATATTTTTGGTTCAATAAAAACAATTTAAGCTTTTTTCAACTTTTTACTACTCTTGAATAGCATTTTTTTTATCAAAAACATTCTAACACTAATAAACGTTTTATTTAGAACGCATATTTACTTTTTAAAAATTATAACCAGACATCGAATTTTTTGTTAAATACAAAATATTACCAAACCACTAAATTGTTAAAAATTACTTTCATTTACACAAGTATAATATACCATTAAATTTTGATTTTATTATTTTTTTGCGTGAAATTATCAAAATTAACAAAAAAATTAATTACAAACAAGAACGACATATTTACAGAGACCTAATAGATTAATGCACACTTATGAAACAAATATACTGGATTTTGAGTCCTATATTGGGCAATACTGTATATTAAATCCCTTTACAGTATTAATACAGTATTAAGAACAATTCAAATCCATTTATTAATATAAAGACTGCGTACATACGGGCAGACAGGAAGACAAACATTGTCAAATCCATCAGCTGTACTTTCATATGAGAAAGTTAGATTAAAAAATAAACAATGGAAACAAAAATTATGTTTAATTAGCGTAAAAAATATAATGTAATAATTTAGAATGTAATTTATTTTAGTTTAATTTAGTTTTTAGTTAAAACTTGTATTTTCATAACTACTAAAATCTAAAACTTTTTGTGCCCAAATAAACACAAGTAGAGGTATCCTGTAAGATACATCTACTAACACCAAATTTCTCAATTAGTTTTAACCAAAAATACGCTGTTTTTATAACATATGCAGAAAAAAACAAATTAAAAATCAAATTAACAAAAACGTGGTCGAAATTAAGCGACAATGTTTTTCGTCTCAAACTCACCATACAGCAGGAACGAATGATTTTTTTCTGCAAAATGGGAAAAAGCGCTCTCGTTTTAACGTTCCAATGTTGGTTACAGCTCTTTTTCACTAAGCTTTAGAAAGACGTCTAACGTTAAAGAGAGTGCGCTTTTTCCCATTTTGCAGAAAAAAAATCACCCTCGTCTTTGGTATTCCAGTGACACCTCATTGACAGTTTGCTACTACTTTTTTGGTAAATACTAAACGTCATACAAATTAGTATTAATTAACTACAGTACTCTAACACAAAATTTAACAGCAGTTATATACAGTATATCAATATTGTAAATAGAAAGTATGCGAAAAACTAAAAAAAGTTTGCGGCATTAGTTTCTAAAATAAATGGTAAGAAAACGATGAAAAGAATGTGCAACAATGCAAAATTATAGCTTAAGCATGAAAGTAAATATTTTCGAATATTGCTTCCTGTTTGAACTCAAAATTTCTCTGTTTATAAACTACAATATAAACACGAGTATAGTTGACTGAGTTGACTGAGTTTCATGAATATGCATGAAAACGTTATCTACGCTACAATTATTGCTGATAAAGAATGTTTGCAGTGATGTGATTGCGTACAAGTTTGCTTAAGAACAAAAGTACTAATTTTAGAGCGAATATTTATAGAAAATCGTTTGAAAAATATTTGCGAAAAATTTTATTTTTTAATTATATTCTCCCTCACATTCCTTCTAATCCAACCCACCCAATCATTTTTAAAAACCCCAATTGATCGGTAACTATAGCTGTCTCAATGAGCTCAAAAGTTGCACTTTAAATGACCAAAGATAAAGTTACACAAAGTTCTAAAAATTCCATTACAATCGCAGTTTTACATTCTCGCAAACTTAAATAAAACCTAAGAAAATATTAAAATATTAGTAAACTAATTGTTGTGAAAACTTACAATTAAAGTGCACTCTAACCGATTTTTACTGTATATTATTTTTAAAGGAGCACACACTCTGCGCATACGAACACGTATTTTATAATACTTTAGCACTCAAAAAAATAATAATTCTACTCATACGTTATATTCACTCAAATAATGCGATATAATTAAATTTAACGAAATATCAACTTTTAAGTTTATTTTTATGTGCCAATGCGTCACTACAGCTCAACAGTGGGTATTGTGTGACGCAAATAAGCGAGAATAATAAAATTAAAATAAAATCAATTTCCAGAAAAGCATACTTTTTGTATAGAAAATAAAATTATTCATAAAACATTATAGAATTGATTATAATTATAAAAATTATAATTTTTTTATACAACAAAAGTTATCATAAATATGAGTTCATACGTCGAAAATATTTATATAGAGATCTCGTGTTAAAATTTTTTGTGGTCATATTACACCTTTGTTTATTATT
>JAQGAW010001792.1:0-17466 GCA_034698025.1 Phthiracarus crinitus
GAAGGATGGTTTGCGACCATTTAGGAACTCTAAAGACTGGGAGTACTCGGTACTCAATTTCCTGTTTGCTTATCGTTCTACACCGAACTCTACTACTGGCAAATCTCCGGCGGAACTATTGTTTGGTCGTAAACTTCGAACGAAATGGGATCTTCTTCGCCATACCCATCGTGAACATGTGGTCGAATCTCAACAACGTCAAGTTCCTTCCACGACCAAACCTATACGCAGTTTCATCATTTTAATTAGAAATAAAAACATAATTTAGTTTTTATTAGCATTGCAATGAAAATATTTTACATCAGATTATTTCAATAAATAGATAAAAGTTTTTTGTAAAGGATTTTTGGTACATTAGTGGCTAAAGTTTTGTAATTATCGTCTGTATAATTTTCAAGCGAATTATTGTTGTAAAATTTTTATTGATTGAAATGAATTATTATATAATATTATTAACAATTAATAAAGTAATGCTTATAATTCAAAATCGGAAATTAAGAAAATTGTTCCGCATTTCGTGGACAAAATTGAAAATATTTGTTCTATCATTAATCTGGAACAATATGTTGATGTCTATTACACTTTCTATAATGGATTAACCGAATTCCGATTTTTATTGATTTTGTATTTCGCTTTTTTACTAAAATTTATTTTCGTTTAATTTTTTCAATATTTTTTCCATTATTTAGCAATATTACAATAATAATTCAAACAACAAAGAATTTCCCAGTTTTGTTTAAAATTTTATATAAATTGTACCAACATTTCTATACCGAGACGTTAAAAATTATTTCCCAATTTTCTAATCTCTACTCAATGTAATATCAAATTCTATTAAAAAGTCTCATTCTTTACTGTAATATTTATATAATAAAACATTTTAATAACTAAAGAGTATTACAGTATAACTTTATTTCACAATTAAGAAATTGAAGTTT
The DNA here is from genome assembly GCA_034698025.1 of Phthiracarus crinitus. NCBI lineage: Eukaryota > Metazoa > Arthropoda > Arachnida > Sarcoptiformes > Phthiracaridae > Phthiracarus > Phthiracarus crinitus. The sequence goes on from JAQGAW010001792.1 coordinate 939, forward strand.
GAGAGCATAAAAAATCTATTTCGACGATAAATTAAAGCTGTAAGTAACTTTTAATACTTAATTTGAAATAAAATCCAACTTTTTTAATAAAAAATAGTATTTGATTTTACTATAAAATACAGAATATTTCGGTTTAGTAATAATGCTTTTTCGGTTAAAAAACAGTGCAATTCGGTTAAGGATTTCGGTTGAGATTTTAATAAGTGCTAGAAACCCCTACCATGGCTCAGCTCAAGCTCTCCGCACCCCTATCTCTTGCTCCACAAAACCTTATAATTACGATCCTCTAAAGACGCGCGTATAATATTTTCAGAAAACTAATTGTAACCTGCGAGTCAACATTAAATCATTGAGTAACTTATAGATGATCAGTAGAGACGATAAATTCAGGAGCTTAAAAAGAGTATATTCAGGAAGGAAATAGGAAAAAAACTTAAATTTCAGGATTATTCAGGAAAACAGTATTTTCTTAGAAGTTTTAGCTCAAATTTTAGGGGACACAAAACTCATAGATATTGATGGACAATTTTATCACATTTTACCAAAATAAATTCAAATTCCTTTTGATTTTCCAAAGCTTTGGAAATTAGGTCATAATTTAAACTTTTGGGGAGAAAGAATATAACTTTTTACAGTTTGTATATAACTTGATACAGTAATATATAATACTCTTCTTAGGAAATCTTGATCTAACTCAAGTAAGTGCCTATATTATGTTTTTATAGTTAAATTTAACAATTTTATAATAGCATAATTCAGGAGATTCATTTAAAATTCAGGATTTTCAAGGACAATAAATGCTTTTCAAAATGCTTATTTTTGTCTAATTCGTGCACATTTCTTATAAATTTAATCAAAACCTTTTCAATAAAAATAAGGATTTTCCTGAATTTATCGTCTCTAATGATCAGGTTCGGGTGCTTGAGGGTCCTAAAGAAAACCCGAACCTAAACCTGAACGATCTTATAACTCACAGAACATTTTAAGACCTGGACCTAAAGATTTTTCAAGAAGCCTGACCGGGTTCGACTTATATATAAGGAAAACATTTCAATGGTGATTTAAATAAAAAATTGTACATCCTTTTTAGCTTCTGCCTATTTACATGAATAAAGTGCAACGATACCGTACCGTTACCGAACCAAAAATTATCGTTACCGTTTCATTACCGCAAAATTTACATTTTTTAACTTCATTACCGTATCGTTACCGGAGCTTTTATACAAATTCTCTGTCGTACCGATGTAATGAATAAAAATTTTCAATCACTAGTTAGTAACACATAGATATTGCACATTTTAGCATTTATTTTTTGAGTTTTGGTGCAGTTTAGTTGGTTCTAAAAGTGATCTCATTCTTAATTAAATCTTTAAAAAATTTTTAAATTGAAATTAAATCAGCATATGTCGCCTTATGATGATTAGAAGTGTATAATCGAAACGTTGCGCTTTTAAAATAAAAAATTTAAATGTTATATTGTCGAGTAAATTTAATATAAAATTATTGCAAAAACAATTAACCGACAGTTCGATGGAATATTATTAAAAATATTAAATTATATTAGTAAAATTTAGTTATATTTTTATTAAATCAGGTCCTAAGTCCGAACAGTTAGGGACTCTGATCTGAACCTACTTGAACTTGGACTCATATAAGCTGAACCTAAACCTGGGCTTATTTAGTGTTGAAGGACCAAGACTAGAACCTGAACCCTTAAATACTCGGTGCATAAGGCGCGCTTTTACACATCGATAAAGTATCTGAAAGAGTTTGATACTCATTAATGGCTAATTGGAACATTTATTGCATTTAACAAAAAAAATGTTAATACATTGGATTTATTATATTAGACCATATAAATATATTACAAGACGCTCTTATTCAATTGATACTTACTATAAACCTATCGTTACTTAAATACTATATAACTGCATTAAGTTAATCTGTGCTTCAGATGTTTCTCAACGTTTCTTTACAGGATCTTTATAAATAGTAATTAATTAGAATCACATTAAACATTTCAATGGTTTAATGAATAATATTGAGTCTGTTTTCTTTTAATAATTTTAATGAGCTATTTTATAATATATTATAACACATTAAATATTATCATACAGAGAATAAACTGAAATTAAAAATAATTGTTTTCAGCTCATTTTTAATAGAAACAGAGCTCATGGGATTTGATAATGTCAGTGAGTCCTGTCCACAGTGTTATATTAATAAAATATTTTCATGCATTAGCCATAGAAAAAATTAACTTTCTATAAATATTTTTGTATAAATCGAACTCAGTTTAGCTATAGAACATGTTTTCCAAACGTTTGCGACAATCTGTCTGATTATGTCACCACAATAATACAAACATTGACAATAAATAATACCTTATTCTTACTAAAATTTCTAATTTTATTTCGAAAGTAAGCTCGATATGCTTTCTCGTTCCGTTTTTTTTTAAAATATATTAAAAAGCATTGCGATATGTTTCGAAAATTTTAAAAAAAACAATAAAACTAAATCGAGTAAAATAAGCGAAGTTGACAAACAATAGAAAAAAATTAAACAATAAAATAATAGGAGAAAAATCACACGAAATCTTCCAACATCTGTGACTACAAAAAAGCAAAGCAAAGCATTGCGAAACAACAAAAAATTGCGATGTCCTTTATCTATGAACACAAAGCAGACATCAAGCAAAATGTGTGCATTGTGTCGTAAAAACGGTTTTTGTTCTACAATGTGGAACTGCGTGAAAAATTAAATATTATTTTAAGATATGTAGAACACCGCAGCCATTCTATTCTCTGGCATTTCTTTTCAGTTGTGTGCGCTCTCGAACATTGTATTCGTTTCTCTATAGTAAAGAAACTTTCTTTTGAGGTTATAGCTGACGGTATGGTTAATGCATTCTTTTTAGCATTTAATCAAGTTTTTTGGTTCACACAGTGTTTTGCATTATTTTTGTTTCATTAATGGTGATGTGAAGTCGAGCCTCAGTTCTATTTGTTTGCTCGAAGTTATCTGAGAATTAGAAATAACGATAAAAGTTGTGCGCTATTATTTCACACACAGTTTTTGAAAGATAAATCGTTGCTTTGATTCTATTATTGGTGTTATTATGTAAGTAAAATATATTAAGATAGTCTTATTATTAAAGTTTCGCTTTATAGTGTAATTTAAGTATAAATTAACACTTAATCCTAAAAAATATTGTTAGATAATTGCTTATTATGTATAAATAATTAGTAGTTAAACGTGAAATTTTAAACATAAAATTTTTCAACTTTAAAGTTTTGAATGTTACTTTATGTTTGCAACTTTAAGTCCTATATTATCTATTATTATTAGTGGGAATAATTTGGCGCCAATTTATCTAACATTTTTTTAAGATTACCTTTTGATTTGATTTCGGCACTAAAAAGCAATAAAAGCGTTGGTTTGGAATACAGAAAGCATAGTGCAAAATAATTTGTCAAACTAAACCGATAAAATAGATTTTATATTGTCAGCGATCTGTCAAAGCAATAGCTTTACTTGAGTCCGATTTCTAACCTCACGAGAAATACTGATATTCATTTTCCATTGAAACTTGAGATAGGGTTTATAAGATTCACAACTTGAGCTTATGTGCCAAAGCCAAGCCTTGCGGATAAGTAGTCATAAGCAGTATTTATGAAAAAATACTTAAAACAATCATATTTTTATACTCGTAAGCATTTAGTTTGTATGGTTTGCGCTCTCGTATTGATCTTTTACTCTAGAATTCATATGCGTATAGAGACGAGCGTTTACTTAGAAAACCCTAAAAATTTAACTTTAAATCAGACATAAAATTAAACTTTAACTGAAATTTCAGGTTAATCGAGTTAACCAACTTTCGATTTTGAGGCATAAATAAAATCAAAAGTAATTGAATGCTGCGCTTCAAAATGGGAGCTTAGAATTTTAATTATTGAATAATAAGTTATTTAATTCTTATACATTGTTGTGATTTATTGGTACTTATTATCGAATCAATAATCTAAATAGAATTTATATTCAATATTCAACAAATGTGCCAACAAATGCTTTATTCAATAAATAAAATTTTAAGTCCCTTTTTTGATCGCAGCATTCAATTTTAAATCACAAAAAATAATTGTTAACCGTAAAAATAAATATTCAAACACATTATTCTGAGACTTAAAATACGGTAAATAATAAATATTTGCAAAATATGAAATATAATACAATTTAAAATGTTTTAGAATTCACGTTATTATAATAAATAAATATTCCAATTTTTACAAATTAAAATAGTTAACCTATTGTTGTGATTGGTTAACTTTTTAACTTAACTTTAACCGGTTAACCTTATCATGTTAAAAGTTAACCGTTAAATATGCTCATCTCTACATATGCTTATCATTGGCTTACGTGAGATCTTCACAGTGTATCCATTCATGAATTTTAATCTGAGAACTTCATCACTTATAATGATTGTTTTAATAACGCAAATCTTTAAGCTATTTATCTTTACCATAAGAAATTGGAGCGTTTTTATCATTTTGCATAAAATACATGGACTTTATTAAAATTTTTAACAAATTTAGCAAAAATTTAGAGTATCCTAATCATACGTAATTGCATTTTGAACAAAAATTAAATATGTATACACAAAACTCGAGTATTATCTAAAGTGCTTATAATCAATTTATCGTGAATATTTTAAGTGCATTCACGGCTAAATTTTGCTTAAAATTCTCGTCTTATTTATATTTTGAAGGTTAAAATGTTACTCTGATTTAATAGTTAGTTAACGAAAAATTAAATAAAAATATTTTTATTGACCTTTGTTTATGTTTATATAATATTCTGGTTTATATGTTGTGATTTCTATAAGTTGAGGTTCACTTTGCGCATCACTAATCTGTTTACGCGCTACAAAATAAAAAAAATATTATCGTTTTATTTATCTGTTTTATATATGTTTATTCTAATCAAATTTTGACAACATTTTCTAGAAAGCTTATGTTTGACAGTAACACTTATGGTAGCCTATAGAACAGTAACTTTATATAAATTGGATAATAAGAAAAAAAACTGATTGATTGCACGCTGAATTTGATAGTTGAAATTTTTAGTTTCATTCGATAAACTTTTAAATGTGAAAAGATTATTTAATCGAATCATCTAAATTCGAATACAAACCATTTAACCGAAATATTTGCAATTTAAATTTCGAATAACTTTGATAGTATACGTAAGTTTATTTATTTTGCTTAATTATCATTAAATGTCTATTAAATGCAAATTTTATAGATTTAATTCTATATTCATATTTCTTTTTATTACGTTCAAAAGCTACTAATTTTCAATTCAATAGTCTGTTTAAAATGCATCGACTTTTTAATAAACCATTGAATTAGTTATTAAATTTAATAAATAAAAAGCTTTGTAGAATTGTGCGGATATGTATATTTTATGATAATTATTGTGAACTCTTTAAAACTTTTATTCAGTAATTTATCGTACAGTATTTTTTCAATAATACAGTGTCGAATCTAATAACTTTTAGCCCAATCAAATTTTATTAAACTTAGTTATTGTTGCATTTAATATTACCGTAATATAGTTGAAGTGCAAACATTTTTACACGTGCCGTATAACAGGAACATGTTCCTAGAAAACTCATAAATTAAGTGTAAGGTTAAATAATCTTCAGGATCGTCTTCAGTGATGATATATATTTTCCGAGTAGTTTTCCGCACTTAATTCGATACACTTTTATCGTATTTCCTTTCAAATAATAATTATTTAACAAACTTAAGGCACTTTATCGCCATAAACAGTTATAAAATGAATTTAGTTAATCTCGACATTAGATAACTGATTAATCTTTTTATACTTTTATTATGATTTATGGCTTTAATTTTTTATTATTGAAAATGAGAATTTTTTAATTTAAGTTAACATAATAGCAATAATTGAATTTCATAAAAATAAATTTTTTTCGGCGTATATTTAAAAACAGATAAAAATTTCATACGAGAAAATTTTACGTTTTATTAGAACACCGATAACCGTTCGATAAGCCTAAAGGTTTTAAATCAGAGAGTAATTAACGCAAATTAGATTAGAAAAAATTATCGCAAATTATAGGATTTTATTGAACGATATCACGATTTTGCATTCACACGAAAATTTATTTTTTTCAAAAAAAGAAAACAACAGCTACTCTAATCAAAAATTATTGATTTATTTAGGCGTTTAAATTTGAATTCTATTCAAAAATTAAATATAGAACTTTTATCTGCAAAAACTCTATCGGTTTAATTAAAAATAAATCAATTAAATCGAAAATTTTGTAACACAGTTTCGTTTAACGAAAAAATAAAACAGTTTTTTATTACCGCATAGCATAGCTTTTTTATTTTCAAATCAATGTCAGGTCAAAAGGCAGTGAACGCTACAAACTCATCATAAAGTGAATTTTAAATTTGATTTTTTGAAAAATTATTACTACCGTAAAGTACTTTTTATTAGCAAACTTTCAACGAAGTTATTTCAGTCGACAGACTTAGAACATCCTTTTCATAAGCATATTATTAATGCTTATTAACTTTCTATTTTTAATAACCATTAAAAGATTAAAAATTTTATGGCTCAAAATAAGTTTTTGCCAAAATGTTATTATTTTTATCCGACGAGTTATTCAGCCACATCTACAACAAGCTTAACCTTATAAATAAGATTAATGGAAACGAAAATTCGATTCGATTTTTATCTAATGATTTATTATTTCTCTGATTACTAATAAACACAATTAAGCCACGAATTACAGACATAACATTGATAAATAGAGTCTACAATTACGCTGCGCTATATAAGAGTCGAAAGAGTTTACTATTAAAAAAGAAAGAGTTTAACGTTACTCTCGTTTAGTAAACGAGTTAATAATCATAATCAATAGTTTCTCTATTGAATCAAACAAAATCGTGTAATGAGTTACTGAAAATTTTACGCTTAAACTCGAACTCTACGCTTACAGATAAATTGTGTCATATAATAAAAGTTCGTTGGAAACAACTTTTTGCTTTTCGTTTTATGGTTAGTTTTCGAGACATTTAATATTCCGCGTATACAAAGTTATATACCTCGAGGATAAGTGAGCTAAACTGTACAGCAAACCAAAAAAACCGATAGTATCAACACCGCTATATCCCCGGAAGACATTGCACATTGCAATTGCACATCGATTTGAGGTGAAATAACTCTAATTAGGATTTAATATATGAACAAGTTTAGTAAAGAAACATTTTTCTATACACGAAATCTGGAAAAAATATCCAGTGTGTTCAACAGTTCCGTATTTAACACTTGTATGGCCATTAGAAAGCAATTTGGGTTTTAATTTTCATTTTGATTATTGAATTTTACATGTGTATGAGTGTGTGTGCTGTTTGTTGTGTGCGTATTAGTCGTGCGCGAGATTTTGTTTAAAATATTCTTTCGTTGATTGACAGTTAATTATCTGATTGTCTGATAAATCAGTGAATTACTTATTGAGTTAAAACACACTTTTTTATATCCGCACAAATTTGTTTTCGTTCCACATATTACTGTATATTATTTATTTATTTGAATATCTTTTTTACTGAAGACTATCTTGTATTTTCAAAAAATGAATCAATGGATACGAGAATTTATCGCAGAATGTTTGGGAACAATGATATTAATTGTAAGTAAATTTAAATTGAAATTACAGCGCTTATGTCTATTAATATCGTTAAAAATTGTTAATGAATGACCACAAGACTCTTGGATGCGGTGCAGTAGCAGTATCTGTAATAACTAAAACGCCGAACACTATAGCCGTTGGTTTGGGATTCGGAATCGGACTTCTGATCGGAGCAGCATTAGCCGCTCCTGTTTCTGGTTAGCATTTTCAAAATCATTTTAATTGATATAACTAAAGATATAGAGAAAATATATAATTATAACTATAATATTTTCGGAAATTAGGCGCTCATCTTAATCCAGCGGTAACAGTAGCGCTGTGTGCGTTAAGAAAGTTTCCGTGGAAAAAGGTTTTCCATTATATCGCAGGCCAATATTTGGGCGGCTTTTTAGGCGCAGCGCTAGTTTACGGAATTTATTACCAGGGAATCAAAAATATCGAATACGATTTTCAGAGACTCGCGTACCAAACTAATACAACTTTTAGCAGAGCCAGCGCTACGGGAGGAATATTCGCCACTTATCCGGCAGAATATGTGGGCGTTAGCGAAGTGTTAGCCGATCAGGTGGTGAGTTGCGCCATATTAATGATTGCTGTGTTAGCGATAACCGACGAAAAAGGTATGAATACACCGCGTTTTCTGCAACCAATCAGTTTGGCGCTTGTGGTCGCTGTGCTAATTATATCGTACGGATTGAATTGTGGCGCAACACTTAATCCCGGTAAGAATACAGCACATACTTTGTAATTCTAATTGTTTATGTAGTTTATTCAGAAAAATTTATTTGTTTTTCGTTTTGAATATCACGCTGTTTTATACGCGAATATTTACATTTTTCAGTTTATTACATAAGAATCTTAAGATAAAAATGGATTTTTTCTTTTATCTTTTCTCTATAATGCATTTTATGCGTACTTTCCTTGAGGTTATTGAAAACAAGTTTAGTTTAATTCAAAATAGATTTTAAAAGTGATACAATATTCCTATTCCATTGAGAAAACAAACTTTCAAACCAACCATTAAATTATTATAAATAATAGATCCGAACTTGTAATCGGTTTGACGGGTCAAACACAGGTCGTTCAGCTTTTATATTTTTTTCGTTTTCAACTTTATATGGGAATCTAATTGTTCTTTTTCATAAATATATCATAAATCAATATAATATTTCAGTTTATTTCACGAAAAAAAAATCCTTTTCGTTTGCAGCCAGAGATTTAGCTCCGAGAATATTTACCGCTATCGCTGGTTACGGTATTGACGTTTTCAAGTATGGTTTTAATTGCATAATTATGTTAAACATTTATTAACCGTATGTTTTCAATTATATTCATAGACCACTTGAATATCATTACTGGTGGACAGCAGGACTGGCAGCGCCACACTTGGGAGCGTTAATCGGCGGATGGATCTATAGTCTGGCCATTGGAATGCATAACACTAAAGATAGCTCGAACGCAAGTGTTAGCACTCTATCGTCTAACTCTCACACTATTCCTATCTCTAAGACTGATGTCATGTATGAAAGAGGTTTTTATAAACTTTAGATTTGTATTTTTATTTGCAAATCCTAAGCTTTTCAATCGAAGTTTTTTTCTGAAAAACATTTCATATTTCTTTCCCATCGAATAGCGCGACAGGTTATCAACGAAAATATGAAAGTAACTCCAACCGAAAGAGATAATAGATTTTGATTTGGGAACGTATTTTTTCCCATATTATATGTAAAAATAGAAAATATCATAAATAACAACAACGATATAACAACCTATAACTTATTAATTTTTTTTTGTTAGAAAAATTTATATATAGACAGCAGTTGTAACTCAATTTTTTTCCCTTTAAACGCCTACATTCAATCGTTTCGAAATCAATTTATTATTATTATTATTGGGAATTCGAGTTTTTTGTACGTCTTATTGTATAACCTTATTTGAACATAAAACGATAAACAATTTATTGAATACTTCTTTATACTTTATATATAATATTTGTTTGATATTCGCTGTAATTTTTTTAAAAGCAAACTTTTTATTTTTCTTTTGTGTTGTAACGTTTTTTGTTAGAATATTTCACCTGTAAATATTTTTTTTGTAACATTTACTATTATTATTATTATTATTATTTTCGTTGTATAAGATCTTTAATTCGCTCTAAATTTTTTACTCATTATAAATGAATAAAATATATAAATATATATATATACACATAAACGTTTTTATTTATTGAAAGCCCTATTTATTATTATATATACATGTAATAAGATGTGCCGCAATTTTCTGCAATCAGTTTTTTGTTAATTTATGCTAATCTTATACCAATTTATGAATTTTAAATTGTTTTGGCGAAAAAAGAAAACGTATTTTTCCTGATATTATTAAAACAAATAGTTAAGGTATCAATTATCAAATAATATACATTGAAACGCAAGTCGGCCTCAAAAATAGGTAATTATTTAATGACACGGCTAATGCTCTGATATATAACTCTTTCGATGTTTAATTAGTTTTAAATGCAAAACGAAATTAAGAAAGAAAAACAATTAGCTTAGTATTTAACGCAAAATTAGAAAAATAAAAAACGAAAAAATAATAATTAACATTTTAGTGAAATCATGAATTAAATGAGTAACTGATTTAAATAAATATTAACATTTTCCTCGATCGTGATATCCTAAACAAAATAGGCTATAAATTTTTATTTTCGTTTTTGAACATTTTTCGTTATGATAAATGCTTATCGTTTAAAATTTTGCGAACATATTTTACAATCTCATTATTACTTAATATTTCGCAAATTACCATTTGTTTGGCTGTATTTAATGATTTAGTAATTCCCAGTTAATAGCCTATAGTTTTCCAAACAGCTTTTATCTGCGCGTATAAAATTCATGTGGTGTTCATGCGGTGAACGAATAATTATTTATGGATAATTTATGATAAGCAGAGAATTTTAGCTCAAAAATTAGCCGTTGAGCTGCGCATCCAAATAAAATAAGTTATTTGATAACCAATTTGCTAGAAAATTTTATATCGTAATCATAATTTATTTCATAAATGTTCCATTAACTAATCGGTCACAGTTTAAAAGCGGTCAGAATATCCAAAAAAAACTATTAGTATAGGAATAAGTTAGCGAACGATATCTAAATGTATAAAAATTTAGCTAAAATAAACTTATATTACGGCATAATCAACCTTTAAGTGCGCAGATAAACAAATATTATTCATTACGAATGGTTATTAATGCAAATATTTTCAAATTTTAATCTGTTCACCGTATTTATTCATTGATCACATTTAAAGCTTTTTAACGTGAAACCCATTTAAATTTGATAAAATATGGTAAAATATCTTTTAAACTGAACTTTCAAAAATAATATTTAAGATCGAATTTTAAATAATAAAAAGAAGCAAAAAAACTTTTTATAATAAATAAAAAACTATTCAATTTTTTTGTTGAAAAATTTATTTCCTATTTATTTATTCCATTAATAGAATTAAAAGTACAAAACGTATATTACGAGGTATTAAAACAAAAATAAACTTAAAATAGTTTTTGTGTTATTTATTCTGTTTTTTTCTCAATTTTGTTTTCTTGTCTGTGTTATTAAAAGTTATTCAAAGTACAATTAAACCGAAAGAATTTTGTTGTTGTTTTGGTACATCAACACAGAGAAACAGATAATTATATTCATTGATTATACAAAGATTGGTATTAAATGATGAGCAGTTAATCAATCATTTTCACAGGTATATTCAAATATTTAAAAAAACAAAAATAAACAAATAAAATTGCAAAAAAATTGTTATAAAAGCCTAAATTTTATTTATTAAAACTAAAAGCAAAAACAAAAAACCTAATAAATAAATAATAATGAGTAAATAAGGAAAATTTGTGTAAATGTTATTTCGTCTTCAGTCCTTAAAAAAATTGCTCGAAAACGTGTTCGAAGTTAAGTATTAAAATAAAAAGATTGCAAAATCGCATTCATTACTAGCAATAAAGAAATGATGAATAAATTTAGCCAAAGAAAAATAGTGAAGAAATAAATCGGAAAAAAAAATAAAATCCTAATTTGTTGGTTAAATCTCGATCTTAAAAGCGTTCGTTAATAACTGATCACAATAAACAATATCTCTGTTCATTTTTTAAAAATAAAAAAAACTGTAATATATATAAATATTATTCTATATCTACAAATTAAAAAATAAAATTAAAAAAACACTAGAAATTAGATTTAATTATAAAAAACGTTAAACAGTACTTTGTTTCATTGGCGAAACAATAGAATTGGTTTGGTGAGCGTTAACGTTGTTAGCACTTTTGACTGTTCCGCACTTTATTAAGCTATTGTTACTAATATTACTGAACTCTTTTTCGCACATTATCTGATACGACGGCAAACGGCTTAACGTGTTGTAATAGCTTGGCTTCATTTTGGCCGACGAACCTAAACCGATGGACGCGAATCGAGAGAAAAAATTAAAAACAAAGCGTTACTCATTTATTTTTGGGGAATATAAGTAACCACTCGTTTAAAGTGATTTGAAATCGAAAATAAATGAACTAAATTTAAGGTATACTTACGCAGAAATTGTCAATTTTTTATAATAAACAGTGAATTTTTTAGGATATTTTTTTTAATAAACATTATTGATAGGATAGTGAAGTGGCGTGACTTCGATATACTAGAAAAAAAGACACAGAGAAAAAAATTTGTGGAGAATAAAGGAGGTTAAACGACACTCTTTTTCTGGTTAATCACACAATAAATGTCATGTTTTAGATTGCCATGTATTGCTTCACACATCAAACACAAATGTTTAATTGGAGAGAACGCGACATAAAATAAATGCTAATTAATAATCATTATACCAATACTGATACCTAAATGCAAAATTAAAATCAATAGCAAACCAAAAAAACAAACAAACAAATCCATAACCAAATAATAAAATACAAACATTGATAGAAATATGTCTAAAGTGAAAATAAAATCCATAGAATTACCCATAGAATGACACCATAAGTAAACTAAAATCAGCCAAAATAAAATTTAATGGTATCTTGAAATGAAATTAAATGGTAATCACATGCGTTAACGCGTATTATACGTTATATTAATCACATAAATGTGTGCGTGCGATGTTTTTAAGTTAAATGTAAGGTTTCGTTCGCAAAAAAAATAATGAAAATATAGATTTAAATAATACACAAAAAAATATTCACATATAAAAAAACATTTGTTATAACATTCTTTAGCAATAAATTAAATGATATACTATTATAGATATAATATTAATCCGAAAGATAAATAATATCAAAATAATAATAATAGTAAGAATAATTAAAGTTTTATAATTAATCTATAAAATAGTGAATAATCAGTTTCACAGGCTCTCAAAAAGCAACAAAAAATTGGACAATAAAAACTAAAATAGATATCTCAGTCAGGTTTAGCCGTACCATAATGCGCGTGATTTTGCGATTTCGAACTTCGCGGCAAAGAGTTAAAGTTCACATTAGCCGAAGACGACGAAGTGTTGTCCGCATTTGGCGCGTGTAACTGTTGCTGATTATGGAGCTGTGGCTGATGATGATGTCGATGTTGCTGGTGATGCTGTTGCGGCTGCTGTCGGTGTTGTTGTTGCTGTAAGTGCTGCTGCTGTTGCATATGTTGATGATACATACTATAGTACTGATCTGTTATTGACTTAGAGCCTAATGGCGCACTTAATGGTGTTTTGGCCTGCGCTGGTGACACACTCGCAGATGGCGTCGCAGCGCCCGTTGCCTCCAACGGACGAGGCGTTGCGTGCGTTCGCGGTTGCGAAGACTGATGCCGATTGAGATCTTGATGACACTTGGCTGCTAAATACTGCTCATCACTAATCGGCGCTCGTCTATCGATTAAGCTGTTCCAAACACAACAATAATTTTAAATAATGGCGTAATCCCTAATTAATGTCAACTCAAACCTTGGAGTATTAGGACCGCACACAGCCATACAACAATTTTTATGCGCCGATCCATGAGAGTACGGATTTTTGATCGAGTGATTCCGTTTGGACGAAAACGATCCTTTAATATCCTCGTTAGTGGTCTGATTGGATGTAATGAGATACGTGTGAAATCCAGCCAAACCAAGTATGGACCAAACAGAGAAGAAGCAGATCACTCCCTCGACAATACTCGCTGGAGAGTCCTTCACAGCATCGAGTACTGAACGGTTTTTTGTTACTAAATAAAAACCAATTATTATAAAATTGTTTATTTAATGAGTTTGTTTGACTTACGCAAAATGAGATGAGTTATAATACAGGCGAATATGAATACGCAGAGCAGCGCCAAAGACATTATAAACATATAAAAATATCGATAATTGCGTTTTCCTACACAATTGCCAACCCATGGACAGTGATGGTCGAAACGCTCTATAGAGACAATCATTATACAAATAGGGTATTAATCGCAATAATAAAAATATAATAAATAAAACAAATCTTTCGTTCAATAAATAATATAAGGAAAAAATACGTAAGGAAAACATAGATTAAGTTTTATATTACCGTAAAATCAATAAAAAATATTATTTATTAGTGACAGAAACTGTTAAATAAACAGACAACACAGCGCTTCGTCAGATAACACTAAAGCTAATAAATTATTTAAACACTCGGTTACGCACGCATAGAGATCACAGTAAAAAAAACAAATTACGGAATAAAATGGCGAAGTAATCGTAATAATTGTAATCATATAATTACCGACACAATTGTCACATAAGCTACAGTGCGACGCACGCGGCGGTCGAAATATCTTACACGTGAAACAATACTTTAGCTTAATTGGTTGATTATTGATTATGATTTCTTTGGTGCGCGGCGGCGGTCGATATGTTGGCGAATTTGAGCCGTTTGGTACTTCTGTGTCAAATAATCAATAATTAATTACTATAATATTCAAATACTGTGTTTAATCTATAATAAGAGTTAAGATTTACCAATTAAACATACTGTAATAATAATGAAATGAAAATGAAAAGAATAAAAGTTATCAATAAGTTATTAAAACTAAGCACAACTGAAGTGACAATATTATCAAAAGTAAAACATAAAAAACCCATTTTTTGATTATAAAAAATACCTGAATTACCTATTAATTAGAAATATTTAAAAATTAAAATTCTTTTCACGTTTCATTAGATATAAGTATCATTTAAAATAGAAACCAAATAACAAAGTAAATATGATATCTAAAGAACAAAGCTATCGAATGAATTAATTGCGCACACATTCATATGCGAGTAAATCAGTGAAATGAAAATGAAAATATATTTGTCGCTACAGTTACCGATTTGTCGCTCGACATCCGCTGCTTCGTCAGGCGTAGCGCGCGGTATAATACCAGGATCTGTGAAACTGGTGCGCAGTAATGTACAAATAACAAAGAAGAACAGTACGCCAGCGACTGCTGGAATCGCTGGACTGATATTCGACGCCAAATATGGACAACTAAATCGTACATTAGAATCAGATTTAATTAGCAAATAATAAAACATTAATTTTGGAAAAACGTTAACAAATAGAAATGATTACTCGAATACGAAGAATAGGACGCAAGTGGCGATTATTAGAACAATAGTGAAGTAGAAAACGGAGATCTGTTTGGCCATAATAATCCTTCCGTCGCAATAGAAACGGTTACGACCGGCGAACACGTCATACCTCTTCTTATTGTATTTACTCTTCTTTGACACCGATTTCGACGCGTTGTTACGATGATTATTGGTGGCCATTGAGTGGCACACCAATCATGCAAACGATACAATCGATATCAACTAAACCACTATAATTGATGATTGATTTTGATTTGATTTGGTTTCGAGCCGTTAATCGCAGTTTTAGTTGTTTCGTATCGCGAATTCATGTAAACATTAATACTAACCATATCTATCGAAACCATACATCAATGATAAATAATATATACTGTATAAACTACTCGTGAATGTACAGCACAGTGACAGTGTAATGTATCCGATAGAGTGTAGTGTGTTGTTGAGCAGCACTAGTGTTTGATTGTGGCAAACAGTGTCGCATGGAAATTACGGGCACATTCTATTTTCCTTATTTTGGTATTTTATATATTTTTTAAAAACTCTAAGTTAAATTTTTATGTATTTCGTAGATATTAAGTTGTTTATTGGTATTTATAAGCATTTAGTATTAATTAGTTTGTTTTGTTAAATTTTAAAATAAATATTTTAGTAAATTCTGTTTACTAAATGTTTTAAATGCAAATAATTGGGCAGAATTTCTCAGAAATTATCGGATTAAAATCTTCCGCTAATTTAAAATAATCATTATAGCCTCAACATTATACCATTTGCTACTTTTTTATTCCATAAGCTATAAGTCTACATTTTTCTATGCACACGAATTATAAAATGCATTCGATTGAACTCTATTTTTTATTGTTATTATTTTATATTTTCATTGATTATCGTTATAAATGCTATTTTGCTAATTTATATGCAATTTTTTCAATAATTGAAAAATTATCGTTTAAATCCTAAAAAACTTATGAACTTCTAAAAAATTCTTTAAAAAATATGAAGAATATTTCATAAACTAAAGATCTATTTTATAAAATTTCCAAATTTCTTTTCTGATTGATAAAGACTTTTAGAAATTATTTTAATGCTATTTATAGCTCTAATTTCATATATGTAAAGTATATGTAAAACATGTAAATATATTTTGTGATATGATAATGTCACTTAACATTTATAATTGTATATTTGA
>JAQGAW010001793.1:0-17461 GCA_034698025.1 Phthiracarus crinitus
ATTAAATCCATTATCAATAACAACGTCAATAAAGTTATTTTCACAAATATCTGTTATATTTTCTTCGCATTTAATCATAAGAAAAACTGATATAAAAAAATATAAACGAATCATATTTATTTGAATTAACACAGAAATTAAAGTGACATTTATTTGTTTTAATCTGTTTTAAATCTATACTAATATACTATTCGCACAAATGTTGTAATAATGAAATTAAATTTCTCGCGAATTCACGCGCAACAGTAAATAAACCATAAAGTCGTTAAAACCAAAAAACTTTCGATTAAAAATAAATTAATGAGTTGATAGTATATATAATATCTATTGTCGGGCAAGTTATCCATACAGGTTATGTGTGCATAAAGTTTCAATTCGGTTTAAGTTGTATATCTTAATCTCGAATGGCTCTCTCGGTTTGCAAAAATCGTTTCCGTAAAATAGTTTTTAATAAATATTGAATAATAACAAAATTTAAATTTGAAATCACATAAACTGATTTTATTAACAGTAAACAGCGAAGCGCATTGTTCTCGAGCATTCATTTATCTAACATCTATAATAACAATGTAAACCAAAATGATTGTTATATTGTTTAGAAAAGTTCTATTTTTTAATATATACAGAAAGAAAAAGTGACGTAATTTTTTAATTGATAGCATAACCAAAAACACTTGTAATTGTTTTAATTTTGTTTCCGATATTAATTACAACTTATTTTTGTGTGAAAAAGAAAAAGGTAACACAAGATTTTGCGGGCAAGTATTTGAACCACTCTTTCTTACATATTTTAATAGATAATTTTTATTTCTTATAATTTTACAAAATAAACTTACGATATTATAGTTTACACACAGAAACCAATTGCAGTTTATTTAACATTAATATATGAACGCAAATAAGACTTATTAAATTAATTTAATTGAAAATACGCATCTCTTGTTACTTATAAAGAGTAATTTAAGATGTTTTTAGAAAATATGTGAAACTCAGACATTAAACATCACTTTAAGTATTTTAAATTTAACGTTAATTTAATGAAAAAAATTCATTATATCAGTTATTTACCTTTAGTGGTATTACTTTGTTTATTTGTAATCGACTTTGAATTCTTTGAATTCTTTTTCAAAATGAATTTATTTAGTAATATTGCGCTGTTTTTCTTTAATATATATGCTGTTGTTGTACATTATAAATCGTTAGTAGTTTTATTTTTAATATTTATTTAATATTTATTTATGCTTTACTTTGCTTTAGAATAATGGAGTGTTTTTAATTTCTTCTGACAATGCGAATATCAATGAAAATATTTCATCCAAAATTAAGTGAAAAACTTCATAATTTCTTCATCATTTAATATTTAAGATTCGGATAAAAATCAAAATTTTGAATAATATACACTTTTTATTTTAATGTTTCAATACTGTGTTTTTTGATGCGCAAAACTGTTACAAAATAATAAAAATTTTTACTTTAATAATTAAATAATAAAATCTTTAATTTTTTAAGTAATAATTGCTTTGTTTAAAATTAAGTCATTATTATTAACAACCTTTTAGATAAAACATGTTTCATAATTATAAAATTAAATAAAATTAATTTAGATAATAAAAACTAATGAAAATCATTTTATAAATAATTTTACTATTATTAAAATATAAAATTTTTAATCGATGTAGTTTTGATAAATCAGTTATGACATACCATATTCCCTAACATTATACCCCACTGGGGAATAAGGAAAAATCCCTACCATTTCGGAAAACTGGACGCAAATATGGAGGATAAGCTTAAGCTTATACCCTACTGGAGAAAAAACTAAGTCTTAATAATAGACAGTACCTTAAATTTATTATGTATTAAGTTATCGATACTTAGGTTTTACCCCATCGGTTACGATAGTTATTGGTTGCAATGGATACCCATCGTTGAGTCTCAACTTATTCCACATATTGTGTATAATGTTATGGAATATGGTATTATAATTTTTGGTGAAATGATTTGCATTTTCTTCTCTTTAAATGTTTGAATAACAAAATTACAAGTAAATTAATACTGTATCCAATTATCGCATAGTTTTACGAATGTTGGTAAACGCGATCCAAATAAATCATCCAAAATAGATGGCAATAAATTAAATTCTTGTTCAAACATATGATTACTTTTGTTCATAAAAGAGTTAACATTAGTTGAAGAGTCACTATTGCTTCGTTTAACAGTCGTTAGCAACGATGTATGTGAGATATAATTAATGTGTTCAATGAGATCATGTAAGTGTGGTTTTGTGTGAATGAACGAACACCGAACACCATAATCACAATAACCAATCATATGATAATTAACGCATAATTTTGTTTTGAAACGCTTTTCTCGAAAAATGTGTGGATTGAGTTCATGCATACCATGAGCATAATGGCAACGATCACCAAACTTACATTTTCCTGTTTCCATAAAATTATTACAAATCTCTATTTTATACTTTTCATGATTATATTTTGATTGTTCTATTTTAACTGGTTTTCGTATTGGAATCACATCAATTGCAGAGATTCGTGAAATTTTTAATTCGCATGTATCTAACATTTTACTCATTATAAGTTCTAATTATTTATTAAAATATAATAGTCAGTTAAAATTATAAAATTAAAAGTAATCATTTAAAAAAACAATTACAATAAAAAATATTACAAGAATATACGGTAAGCAATAAACTTGTAAAATAATATTAAAGTAAAGTTGGTTACGGTTCGGTTTAACCACGGATTAATCCACCAAAGAACTATTCATTGGTTATGGTTTGATTTTTAATACTATACATAAGAAAACCACGGTTTAACCAGCGTTTGGCGGTTAATACCACGGTATTGCGGTTCAGGTTTAAAACCATTCATTATCCAAAATGGTTCGGATTTAATAAGTCAAACCGTTTGCAAACATTAATTCAAGTATTTTGTTACAAAAACAATAAATAAATGATTAATGTTTGTTAATATAAATTAATTGTTAACAGCTCTCGAGTAATTTTTAATTGATAAAAAAAGTTTAAGAATAATGAAGAAAACATTAAATCAAATTTTTAATTTCGAAAACAGAACCAAAAGTTATTCCGTTATAAAAATAAAAGTTAAATTCAAAAATTAAAGAGCAGATAACACTATACCAGTAGTTATTACACTTTAAGAATTGTTTTATAATGCCTATAAATTTTTTCTGAACGAAAATATATCTCGAGCTCGTGTTCACAACTAACATGTTAATTATAATATTCTAAAGCCCAAGTATAGTATTAAAAAGTATGAGTCATTATTAACAATTAGTAATTAAATACTTAAAATAATATTTTCTATTAACAATTAGTTACAAATCAGTGATAAAAAAAATTTTAATATTAAAATACAGATTCATATATTTAAAAAATATAAAAACTTTCTTATTATTACAAATAAAAAATTTATCGATTAATTTTTATAATAAACGTTTAGATAGCCTTTAGTTTTTATGCAATTCAATTAAATAATATTCGCTTTAAAAGTGATTTAATAGCTAAAAATTTAACACTTAAATCCAGTGTGTGTCACGTGAGAACATATACATAAATCTATATGAATTATGATCAGTCCTTCTATCAAATGAGTAAATTCAGTTTTTTATTTTTATGAAAGTTTGGCTTTAAATGTCTGCTAAAATGTATCAAACAATTCTGTTTCATTGCACGCTTAAGCATGAGTGTGTCTATTTGTACATGTATTTGTCTATTTGTTTAATTACGCAACAAAAGCTATTTTAATTGACTCACTGTTAATGCTTTGTCGCCACTCAAGTCTGTGTATGCTTTGGTCTATTTGTTATATATAAAACAAATTTCGACTGTGACTCCTATAAAAAGTGACTCGTAATTTGCTATAAAAAAGTGAATTTACGCATTTGTTAGAAGAAGTCGTATTATGATTAAGTAAAATAGTGATTGAATGAGGAAAATGTGGAAATTTCACGATCAAATAGTTTACCATTAAATGATGTCTTTCTCAGTGTCTCATACATCCGAGTGTACGATCTGTAACAGTAAATAATACATATTTAAATAAAACAAACAAAACATAAAATTAAACAATGAGTTAAAAAATGGTTAGCATTACTTCAGACAGTTCTAACGGTTCTCTTTCTTGCTTTTTATTGTACCACAATCTCCACGTTTTTGATGAACTCGTAATTTTTTTAGCTTTGGTTAAGTCTTGTGACGGCAGAGATGGCGATCGCTTCCATTGAAGCTCTTTTGGGCGCAACGGATACCTCAGAAACATTACGAATTGTATTCCTTTAATGATAAACATAGCCAATGCTCTGAAAATTAAATAAAATAATCAAATGTTTTTTTTGAGTGAAATCTATTAATACACATATTAGGTAACCATAAAAATGCTCTATTTTTAAAAACATATTAAAATCTTTTTGCAAAAAAACCTCATAAAATATCACAGATATCAAATCATATAATCGTAAATTTTTTACGTGTCTTTAAAAATTGATGTTTGACTGACAAAAGTTTCACCAAATTATGAAAAAATTAAAATAAAATTTAAAATATAAAAGTGTCTCACATAGCAATCAAAACACAAACCATATAGAGTTCCATTGCTAATAGCAGTGTTGATGGGTGTGGTGTGTGCTGTGGTGGCTATTGTTGATAGTTTTACTATAACGTTATGCGAACACTTTAACGTGAAGATAAATATTCATATTTTAACTAAACTGCATATCACACACAAAATACTATTCACAACGAATAAACTTTATAAAATCACTTATATTTTAATAATTTATTTGCAGCGAAAAATAACAGAAAAATGACAATTTACAGAATGTTTCAGTGTAGACGCTATTTTTTACGCTTTACGGCAATAACACCTCTGTTGTAATATATACGTCGAATACTTGTATTTTGAGTTACCTGTGCTTCAAAAAGAAGACATACTTGTTTGCATTATAATAGCGTTTATGCGCAGCGGTTTATTGGAAAAGTTTCAAAACAGGTTCTGTGTTCGTATGACTTTAAACGTGTTTTTAAAATTTACTGGCGTTTATAAAGTTTTTGATGAAAGTAGTTTTAAACTTACTTTTAAAATTTTTATCGTAAATAATTTTATGAATAATTAAGTAAAAAGCAAATATTACGGTAAATCAATTATTAGCCAAAATGATAAATTTATTAATTTTTTTATTATTGCTTCAGTCAAAATTTCATGAAAACAATGTTCATGTCAATTGAAATGAGAAATTAATGCAAAAATATAAAATTTATTCATTTAATTAAACGTATTATCGGATGCCATCAGATAATTAAATATATAATTTATTAATTGCTTATAGATTTATTGAAGAAATCGTGACAAACTGTTAACAATAGATTGTCTGGCATTTGTTAGTTGTATGGGATCGCTGTTTGAATTGGGATACATATCAGCGCAATGAGCGGTTCCATTGATGTAAAGAGTAATCGCTTCAGGATTGTGATCGCGAATCACTGGATCGCCACGGATCCACTGAACCATTTGGGAAAATCACTTTACGAATGTCACGATTTAACTCACCGTAATATGTGTTTGTGAATTGAACAGCCATTTGCAAGAATTCGTTATCAAACTTTGTGCCAAATATATCAGCGCATTGTTGAACGAAAAAGTTGACCGGAAAGTAATGACCGAATGGTTGATTAGTCAGATCTGTTGACTGAAAAAATCCAAACTCAGTGCACGTTTGATATGTCCATTGCCTTCCTGTTATAAATATACAGTTAATAATCACTAAGAAGTTAAAAAAATAAAAATCTGTTACTTTTAATGTAAGAATCATTTCGATATTTACTCAAAAACATTTCATTTAGTTTTAAATAAAGTAAAATATAGCAAGTCTTGTTAATTCTTACGAAATTACTTTTACAAGAAAATATTGGGTTTGAAAAATTAGTCGTAATCAACATTAAATGACAATATCATTATCAATGCATACCCCCTTCAGCTGCGCTTTGATTCCAATTAATTCCCGACATCTCATCGACAAACTTATCATATTTAAAATCAACGCATTTCTGTGAGTAAGCGTTAAGTATTAAACTGTTAACATTGGCATATCGTTCATACGCCGAACCAATACTTTTATTAGTCATTATACCGCATACGACATCAATCGTTATATTAGTACCTGAAGCTCCCTTTAATTTTAAATAAAATAGGGCTTAATTTAATTTCGAAGTTATGTGTTTAATTGTAAATCACCTCAAAATCTCTATTATCCTTATTGTATTGAACAACGCCTTCTATATTTGATGCCAAATTACTCATAAGATTATTGACATCATTCAAAACTCTTCCATCCAATTGATCGCATAATTTAAATTTTTCTTGAATCACTTTCCAACCGCTTTGCTGTTCGAGCAGTTGTGTTAATTCATTGGTTGCTTCTTGTATGGCGTCATCACAAGTAGAACCCAAAGAGTCCCTAACAACAGCTAAATAGTCACGAAAGTCTACAATAGCAACGAGTGGTGCACTGGAAGCGATCGCGCCATTAACGAGATGTGGATATTTCAACCGAAACCAAGCACTTAATGATCCGGAATACGATCCCCCAAACACTATCCATTTATTATTAACTAAGTTTAGTTTATCGGATAAATACTGTACGAAATACGCTGCATCTGCTAATGCTTGTTCACTCGACAGATATTTCAAATTATCCACTGATAGATTTCTTTAGAATAATTAAATTCAATTTAATGTTATATTTATTACATGTTTATGTGTCAATACATGGTTGGATGCGATGCGCCATAATATCTATGCTCCAACAGCACAGACATAGCATTAAACTTTGGCGCATAATTAGCCGCAATCTGTCCGTCAACGACCCATACTGGACTCGCAGTTCCTTCACCTCCTAATTGTAGAAACACTGGACCACCAGTTTTATAGAATGTGTCGTTTAGAAAATAGCGCTATTAATCAAATCAGTCTTATTTTATTATAAAGCATATTATTTTCAAGTACGTAATATTTATAATAAATCAGTACTTGTTTCCACATTCGAGTATCTGATGGATTAAAGTGATCGAGTCTTTGATCAAACCATTGTTCAGCTGGAAGTTCGACATCACTTAATCTGTATAATAACGGTGTATGCGGTATACCAAGCATTCCATGTTTAGTTAGTGGTCGTCCGCGAAAAAACAGTGGTAAACATATAACGAAATCAATGCTTATATAGAAAATAGTTAATAACGCGATTAACTTCATTTTATTATTAAGAGTTTGTAATATTATTTAATTTTATGTTATTTATTGAGACATTGATTTACACTAATATATTAAACTAGTTGTTTATTGTACTAAAGTTTAATACAAGTGTGTATATTCTACTAAAGATAAGATAATTTAATCACTAAAGTTTAGGCACACTGTTATCTCTTTATTAATATCAAAATTAAATGTCAAATGACTTAGGGTTATAACCGAAATGTTTATTTTTGTTAGCATTAGTCAAGTATCTCTAAACTTATCTTAAATTTTTTATCATGCTTTTAGTGAATTATTCCATTTGAAAACAAATTTAAACCTTTAAAAATACAAATACGATGAGTTTACTCCTGCTCTACATTTAAAAAAATTTTTAAAAAGCGATGCTTTATTCTCATCGCTCACTCTTTTTCGAAAAAAATGCGAACACTCTATACTTTCTTGACTTATTTGAGCGCATGGCGTCAGTCAGTTTGAATTAAAATTTGATAAAAAGTGTTTAGACATAAAATTTATTTTCACAGACGAATCAAAATAAATAATGCTCAATCTTCTAAAATTAATTATGTTTGATTTAATAAAATTTTTTAATAAAAATATTTAAATATAATTAATATAAAGATGTCTGACTGAAAGTTTAATTTTAGTTAGTGTTTGATCTCTCTCTCCTTTGATATGTTATCTTAATATATAATTCTCAAAGTTTGTCTGTTTGTCTGTCAGTCTGTGAAGTCTTTATAGACTCCTCCACTGGTTCCCCACCTCCCGACAATTATATCTTATGATCCAGCTCAATGAATAGGGATTAACTGGTGGGGTTCGGAGGGGATGGGCCCCCATTAGGGGGCTGAGGTGGGAATAAATTATAAATTAGGGTCCGGATGGGGTCAGAAAAGGTCGTTGTGGGGGTCGTGTTGGGTAGGGATGGGTCGAGGTTAGGGTGGGATCCGGGAGGGTCGTGTGGAGTCCCGGAGGGTCGGGTGGAGTCCCGGAGGGTCGGGTGTAGTCCCGGAGGGTCGGGTGCGATTCGGGAAGGTTGATTTGGGATCCGGGAGTTTTAGGTTGGGATCCGGAAGGGTCGCTGTGGAATCCGGGAGGGTCGGGTTGTTTTCAGTAATGTTTGTGTTGCAATCAGAAAGGTAGCATTAATTAAAAATTATTATTAACCATTGATATTGCTAGTTGATATTGTTTACATTTATTTTAATGCATTTTTTGCAATAAACATTTTTGAAAAATGATATAATTTTTTAGCTTAAACTTTATTAATCGTTACACAATTGTATTTACATCGAAAGTGACATCAAACGTGAACTCTCAATATATGTGTCGCTCATATTTAACATATTTGATTGTATGCCAACAGTAATTTAAAACATTCTTATTCAATGTTACATCGAAATTAGTTAAACATTAATAAGAATGTTAAATATGCCAGTATTTTTAAAGTAAATTTAAAAATTAATATTAACACAATAAAATTATTCATTTAGATATTTCATAAAATGAATGATAACCGAATCATAAGTTTGAGAAAATAGCTTTAATAATATTGTTTTGAGTAGAAAAATTAAACTATTAATTACACAATAATTTTTTAAATACTACTTTCAAGTATTATTTTCTACTATGAATGTCAAATTAAGTGTAATTATATTTTTAATATCATTATATATTCATTTAATAACTGGTAAGTATAGAAATAAATGGTTGTGAGCATATCTTCCAATTTCTTACAGTTTTTCAGTATGCCTGACCATTATTATATCATTAAACTTTTGTTGGATTTAACTTAAATTTAAATAAAATATAAATATTGGCTATCTTTATGATAGACCTAACAATTTATCAATTTAAAGCTTATTAACTAGTTTTTATTTATAAATTATTTCCAATTTTATATATCAAGGAAATTTGTCGAAAATTTACATGTTTTGAATTTGGAAATTTTATTAATCTTTTTATTTACTTTATTTTTCAAAAAAAAATTTAAAAATTAAATAAGTGATAAATAACCCAACTTAATATAATTTTAAATACACATATCTAAATATTTTTTTAAAAATTTAATTCATTGTAATTTAATTTTCAGGTATTAAGTGGTTAAACGGTAAGACAAAAATTTCATGAAATAGTTTTGAATTGAAATGGAATATAATAATCACTCAAAATCTTTTATAACAAAAAAAAAACAGAACGAAAATGTTCGAAACATATTTATCGCAAATGCACTCATCAAACATCGTTTACGTCGAAAGAAATAATTATCGCACAGCTTTATCTACAAAAACGTTTTAGTGTAACGAAACCAAGCAGACCTAAGTGTATGATCGATCCTAATAAACCTCCGTGTATACGAAAAGATATTAAATGTTTAACAAATCGGGAAATAAGGAAATTAACAAACGCTTGGATTATGTTGTATAGAAATGGTGTGATCGCTAAGTTTACAAAACTTCATTACGATTATTGGGGAGCAGAACATAAGTTTATGGAAGGAGTTAATGCGCACTTATGGCTCATTAATCAATTGGAGAAACAATTGCAAAAAATAGATCCAACCATTTGTATGCCTTATTGGGTATACATTTATATAAAATTTAAACTCTTATTTAGTAGCAATTTATTATATTTTTTTTAATAAGAATTCTCCGCAAGACTTTGCATATCCGGAAAAAAGTAAAATTTGGAAAATTTTCGGTCATTCGGGAACAGCAAAGAATGATTATTGCGTAACCGATGGACCATTTGCTAAACTGAACTGCAGTTTTCCATATAATCAGTGTTTAAAGAGGCAGTGGAGGAATAAAACGTCACTTTATCCGTGGAAAAGTCCTGAATATTACACAATGGCATCGCAGATGTTTACCGATCAAGAATTAGCTGATACTCTTACAAAATTCGTTGATTCACATTCATCGCCTCAAATGTTGGAAACAACCAATAATGCCTTAAAGTATATCGATATCATTGGAAATGAAAACTTAACAAGTTATCCACAATTAATTTGGTTGCAAACATTGAACGCTCATTTTGACACACACTTATCGATCGGTGGATGGAATGGTGATATGAGTGTTCCAAATGCTCCAAATGAGTATGAATAATCAATTGAATTGTTTATATATTATTTAAAAGATTATATTAATAATAGGTCAGTATTCAATTATCAATTTATATTTCATTTAAAATTCTAAATTTAGTCCAGTATTTTATTTGTTTCACATTGCGTTCGAGTTATACCAGTTATTGTGGCAATTGAGTGATTTTGATGATTATTATTTGGTGCCAAAGAGTTTCAATGCTGGCATGAAATATGACAATATTACAAAAACGCGAAGATTTGCTAACATTGATTCAGACACTTTCGGGTATTCTAAACGAGCATACGTTAAAGATTCGTTTCAATTTGGTTATGGAGATATGTGTCATTTATACGATATTATGATAAAACCGATTAACGATATTGTGAACAAAAATTTACAATTTGAACTGAGATATCCAAACTTTCATATAAGTAATTGTGTTCCGGACGTCGAGTTTGTGCATATATCTAAGCATATCGAACCGACATTACCCCATAGATTGTTGCGTCCCTGTAATCCCGGACCACTGCCTACAGCTGCACAAAGGCTTAAAAATGCTTTGAGACCTAATTTATTCAATAAATATTTCCCTAAATTCGCATGTAATAAATGGACACAATTTGATCACATTTTCTATGAAATCAGTGATCGTTGTAATCATGTCAGCAATAATTGCAGAAAAATGCCTTTATCTTTACCATTCAACGCAACAGAAGAAGGGCGACGACAGTATCAATCATTTACTAAAATAGTGGCTGATATTGATCTCACAGAACCTGTTAATGTTGGAGAAAAGTTTTATGAAAAGTTTATGTCGAATTTGGAATATTATGGTTACTGTTCTCCTTATGTTTAGTTTTATTAACATTTTTAATTATTACAATTATTATAGAGAATTTAATCTGCAAAAAATTTTCATTTAATTTCATGATTATAAGTTTATTTCAATATCTTTAATTGATTAACATAATTATACGTTTGGTTGTATTTAGAATTTGAAGTTCACTTATCAGTAAAAATTAACTTATGTTTTGATAACGCCTTAAGTGTATTGTAAAGTAAGAAAGTAAGCATTTATACAATGTTCAATCTTGTTCTGCTTTTTCAAAATTTTAAATCTAGATTCTAGAGATCATGATCCATGTTTTTATATTTATTCTTTGACTAATAAATATTAAACGATGTAACGATATTTACATGTAGAGTTTTCAAAAAAATTTAGTGGCGAATATTTATTAATAAAAATTTTGGCAGGCTTTACGAAAAATGAACATAAAAAATGATTTGACAATTCATAGGCAACTATAAAATATTGATATACAACATGTATCTCGGAATTGATGTTCACGTCTGCCTTATAAATAAACAAAAAAGTTTTGTTAAACCAATATTGCATTGTTTCCAAATTTTTATATTCTCTATTTGAATGTGTTTATGTGTGCTATAAAATGTACTTATTTATAGCGATTCCGTAAAATGATATAATATGGTACTACTGGATAGAAAACTTATGATTTATTACTGAATTTATTGTTAAGCTTAAAGTTGTTTAACAAAATATATATAATTAATCAAAAGAAAATAATATGCCAAATATCGCCAAAATTAGAATAATTTATATCTTAAAAATACATTTTCATTAATGTTCACACAAAAAAAGTTGGGCACTGGTATATTTTAATACTAAATTAATATTGTTTTATTTAAATTTAAACATTATTTACATATATTATAGTTTAATTTTTCCAGTTTTAAAGCCAATTTGCTTTCGCCTCTAAAAAATGTGCGATTGCTTTTAATAACTTTTTAGTAAATTTTGAAATTTACTTATTGAATAACCCTTTTATTAATAATCAAAATTTACGTTAAAACTTTTTATAAGTTTAGCTTAGAAATTTTACGCGCAATCACTGGAATAAACTTGCATTAAACGAACAACGAATCGATAGCGATATGAAGTGTACAGAGCAAATTTAAATCCGTACTTAACCTAAATATATCTCTTATTTTTTATCCAAAAAAAGAGCTATCGTTCAATAATTAGTTCTATTGAAATATTAAACCGAGAAATAAATCTGTTATATTTTATTTTTTTTTGCAAAAAGTTTGATTGTGATTGAAACAGAAATAACGAAAATACCTTTTAGAAGATATGATAATCATATACAATGAATTAATAAAAGACTGCTCTTTCCCTATAGCCATATATCGCTTTGTCGTTTTTTAAGAATTATTCACGTCGTATATATATACTACTAATGTGATTCAGAATATAACTATACTGTATATATAGTTATATTTTAAATCACATTAGTAGTAAAGGGTCTAAAGAAAAAATTTAATAGCTCTCCGATTGGCTGTTCTAAATCACACCTCCCAATACACAATAATTAAACTCCATCCACCAAACCCAAGCTTTGCACTGTTAGACGACTATAATTTCTTTATATTGCATCACTAATAAAAATTAAATTAAATTAATTGAAATAAAATTGTTGTAATTAATCTGACTCCGAATTGACTTTTAGTGACTCCTAAATAAATCAGTGCCAGTATGTCGTCACTTTGAGTCAGAAAGGAGTCTTTAGAACCCATTAAGGAGTCAGTAAGGAGTCAGCTAGGAGTCACTAGGAGTCAGTTAGGAATCATTATGAGGCACTGATACATTTAAGAGTCACAAGGAGTCAATTATGAGTATTTAAGAATCATTAAGGATTCATTAGGAGTCAGTTAAGAATCACTAGGAGTTAGTGAGGAGTTTGGAGTCAGTGAGGAGTAACTATTCATTTAGGTGACACAAGGACTCAGGAGTCATTAAGAGTCATTAGGAGTCATTAGGAGTCAATTATGAGTAACTAGGAATCATTAAGAAGTCACTAGGAGTCAGTATGTAAACCATATTAAGCTTATTTTTTGTAAATTTTTATCGATTATTTTAAATTTAAAAAAAAATTTTATCCCACATTTTCAGTTTTGAAGCCAATTTAGTTTATTTTAAGTCAATTTAATTAATGAAAATTTGCTTATAAGATAGAAGAAAACATTGTTATAGAACTCAATTTTTTACAAACAATGTTTTTATTAACTAATCAAACATTTAATTAACAATTTTAAAATGCGTGCTGTTTACTATGGTCGAGCTAGTAACAGACAGATATCCTAAATCCAATAGATCCTTTGGAAAAATTGATCTAAAATCAAATAAAAAAATTTAAACTTTAGCTCAAATTTTTGATGCAATCGTTAAATGTTAATTTTCTGTAGAAGTAAGGTTATAGATGATTCAGCTAAAAGAAGGTAAAAGAGATCAAAACTAACATTTATTTTTCATTACGAATTTTAAATCTACGCGATTATATTGTTTTTATCAATAATAAAAACTCTTTCGGAAAAATTCCAATTTTTGTGGTTAACTAATTAATGTCGACAAATCCTAATATCTCTTAAAGTTTTTAAATAAAATCGAACAAAAATGTACAAACGATAATCCATACCATAAACCGATTATTCCGCCGAAATTACATAGAAGTTGGATAAAACTCATTTTAAACAATTCAGAGTAAATTGCGCTTAATATCAATTTAGGAGTTAAATTCAACTTAATGTGGGAATAAGTATATGATTTTGTTGATAATCTTCGTGAGACGAGCTTTGAGTCAAAACCTCTAACTAAACAAAACGAGTGACAATTTCTATAACATTTTGTCAATTTTTTCATTCGAAATTCTGTGTACAGTTTTTCGGTTAAAGAAAAATAATTATTGCAAAACTTGTACAGATTTGTTGGCATATTTGTTATATCAATTTTAGTTATCATTGTATTATTAGAAATAATAAATGGTATGCAACCGTAAGTTTTGTTCAACATTTTGATAATACATTCTGCGTTACATTTATAAGACGATTGCGTTGAAAACACAAGCATTGACTTAACATCATCTTCTTGTGGACATTTATCATAAAATGAATTCCAATAAAATCTATTCAAATAATATGATGAATAATAAAAAATTGTTGAATTAGAGTTTATAGGAATATGGAAACGATAATCCCCTAAGGGTTCAATGAAAGATATTCGAAAATTATTTGAAGTTATGACTCGATTGTCAAATATTTTCAAATTAATCAAAAATTTAATATTTTTAAGATATTTATCAATACCGAAATCTGATAAATTTTTCTTTATTAATGAATAGTTTAAATGAGAATAATCAAAATATATTTGTCGAAAAGTAAGTTTGTCTTTATTTTTGGTTTTGTTAAAATAAGAGTAACTCACTCTAAATTGGAAATGTTTAGTGCAGTCGAATGTTACGTTTAGTGTGGTTTCAATAGTACACGATTCGATATAATCGGTATAAAAATAGTGCAGTAATGAATAAGTTTTGTTATCATATTTTGACAGCCAATCTATAAATTTGTTATTTTGCAAAACGATTTGATAATTAATATTAGATAAATCAAAACTAATATGCGGTAATGTTTTCAAATATACGAGATTTACTTTAGTTATTTTATTAAACATTAAGTATTCGTTTATTAATTGAAATTTTTGTATTATCGCTAAAATTAAGATAATCGACATAATTGTGATGTTTAAACCTTTGTATAGTATTTTTCTAATCGTAAATTGTTTTTGAATGCAATACACAATAATTAGCCGATTAATAATTAGTGAAAATTTTAAGATTAAATATTTCGTAAACTTATAGAAATCGAACCCAAACCACATCGATATAATACCGCCACAAACGCATAAATATGTTACGAAATCAATTTTAGGAATATGTGTGTAATCGATATTAGAAAAGAAACGCTCTTCAAATCCAATTGAATTATTTAATAAAAAATAATATTCTTCTGCAGATTGTGTGACTACATATTCATTATTACAACTAATTCGACATTTGTTTCGTTTCATACTTTTAGCAGTTATATTAATCAAGTTATAATCGACTTTATTAATTACAATTGAATAAGATATCATATCATCAATTTTTACGCTATGATATTGATTTATTTTTATAACTGATTTTGCACTTATATCCAAATTTGGACAGCAATTAGTCTCGAATGGATATTCGAGTTTAGTTTCTTTCGTTATATAATACGATATTAAAATAAGTCTTCTAATTTTTAATTTATATCGATTACGATGTTTATACTCGTACGGCAATGCATTACTTTCATGTATTATTACCAGGAAATCAATATTGAAAGTGTTTATATTAAAATCAATTTTAGCTCCAGTTATGTTCATAAAGTGATCGCTAAAGTATGTCAAACACATCGGAGAAAATCGTGTTGAAGTTAAATAAACATCCATTTTATCGAAATTCATTCGTATGTTTTGAACGAAAACTATTGTTACAATTGATCGTAATATATACTCGAAAATCGTTTCGTTCTTATTTTTGTTTTGCATTGCTTTACGTAATTCTTTATTATTTGAAACACAGAAACTTATAGACGGAATCGAATGATTTTGGTTTTTGGATAACGTTATGCTGATTGCAGTTTTGTATTTCGTATACTCTATTGATATCCATATAAATTGAATTAAAGCGAAAGTTAATAATAATAATTTCACTAAATTTATTTTATTCGCAATCGTTATGAATTCATTAAATTGTGTCATATTTACGGATATCTAATTAAAGACTTTTAAAGGTTATAAAAACATTACTTGTAAACATTACTTTATATCCTTTAGGAATCGTTACAAAATTAAAATATTTTCATAAAAGTCCATTTTTTCACTGGATTGTCCAGTTTTATTATACCAGTCCAGTATTAATCAATGTGTAAATAATGAAAAATTTAATGCCTTATGTAAGTGTATCGTTTAAAATCCAGTTCATTTTTTGGATTTTTTAGAAAAATCCAGATTTTACTCAAAAAAGTCTGGTCAGTCAATATATTTTACATATTTTCAAGTTATAGTCACAGTATTACTAGACTTAAATATACTTTAACTCAACTAATTTCTAATTTAACGCTAGAATTTAATTATTTAATGTATCAATATTATACCTTATGTTAAAACCTATTGTTTACTTATGTTTAATCAATAAAATAAAATAAACAATATGAATACAAAAATTTATTTGACATAATTATTCAGAACAGTGTATTATCATATATTAGTTACAGTATATATATCATTAAAAGTATATTGCAGAACATTTCAACAATAGCCAGTTTATTGACAAAAAAATATTATTCATCGCAAATAATAATGTCTAAAATAGTATAATGACATTATATTCTGGCCGCTTTGTCACACAACTTATAAAATTATTCGTAAATTTTTTAATATGTACTGTACATTATATTTCAAAGAAAACGTTATGTTAATTTAAATAAATAATATTCGAATTATAGCTTTGTTGTTAATTTTGTGTGAAAAATAATATTTGCCAAAGTAAGGAAAATATTTATTTTCCTTTGCTCTTAAAAAATAATGAATATTTATTATATTATTTAGTCTTTCAATAGTATCTGATAAATAAATTTTTTGTTAATAATATCTTGACGAAATTTGGAATTGACCTTTTCAATTTTTTATTGACGGGTGTATGGTGGCTAAAGACCCAAATTTAGACTAACATTTTTGACCGATATCAGACGCATACAATACCCCTACCCAACCCATACACCCATACAAACCACCCAGATACTCTGTCCCTTGTTACAAGATTACTTGTAAATACAAGTGATATGTGCTATTTATTAATTAATAATTTTTAATGAATAGAACTAAAATAAAAATAAGAGCGCATTCAAAATTTATCGAATTTAAATGATAACTTTTTTTCTATTTTCACAAACGCTTTCAAATATTTTTAAAGCAAGTAATATTTCTTAAAATTAGAAAATTTTTGAATGCAAAATATATGTGAAACCGAAATATATAAATAAATTCGATAGACTTTAATACAACTATTCCGACATTGCGTAGTATCGCTAAACTAACGAATTTAACGCATCAGTGATATAATGAGTTGCGATAATATCGGTAATCGTATCGATATTGTTATTAACAGTTGCCATCGTTTACGTAAATTAAATGTGCATAACTGTTCG